>CAUYQV010055530.1:0-22390 GCA_963574575.1 Galagoides demidoff
ACAAATGTTCAATAAGCACAAAAAATATGCTTATAACACATTTTGCCCCTGGTAGAATGTAAGTTCAAACCATTCAGAATGTACTTCAAAAAATGTTGAGGCAATGAACATTCTGGTACAGATATCTGTATTATAGCGTGATTTATGGTCTTCTCGGTATATACCTAACAGAGGAATTACAGGATCAAATGGTAGTTCTATATTTAGATCTCTGAGTGTTCTCCATATGGTTTTCCAAAAGGGATTTATTAGTTTGCATTCCCACCAGCAGTGTAGTAGTGTTCCCTTTTCTCCACAACCCCGCCAGCACCTGTGATTTTGGGATTTTGTGATATGGGCTAATCTAACTGGCATTAGATGATATCTCAGAGTGGTTTTGATTTGCATGTCTAAAGGTTGAATATAAATGTCTTAACACAACAATTATGAGAAAGACATGATGGCTATGCTAGCCAGTTGGATGAGAGTTTTCCAAACTGCATATGGAAGCAACACACTGTATCCTATGATAGAATTAATGTACACAATTATGATCTAATTAAAAAAATAAAAAAATAAAAATGTTAAAAATAAAATTTTGAGGCATATTTTTAAAAAGTAGAAGCCAGGATTTTAAAATGTATATACTGTGTAATTCTATTAATTGGATATTTGTGAAGAGATGAAATTGTGGAGATAGTAAAATGATCAGTGGTTTCTAGGGTCTTGAGAGAGAAAGGTTGAATAGGTAAAATACAGACTATTTTATTTTTGGATGAGTGGTGAAATCATTCTCTATGATATTTTAATGATATTTGAATAATTTAAATTTTCAAATTTTGCAGAATTTTACATTAGAAAAGGCTGTTACTTTCTGTATGGGAATTACAAATATTATTTACTACATCAAACAACCCCAGGGAATAATCCAGATAATATAACTTTATAAAAATATTCCAAAAATCTCATTAAAAGAGTGAGATGAAAGAAGTCTGATCTAAATAACTAAGAAAATAAAGAGACATTATAAGTTTAAAGGCCAGATTATTTGTATACGTATATTCTATTTTTTATATTATTTTTATTGAATTCGGGGTAGAATTGGAGATTCATGGTGTCCTTTCCCTATTACATAAAAAACATGCTGGCACTTACATATTTATTACAACACTATTTACAACCACAAACATAGAATCAATCTAAGTGTCTGTCAGTGAAAGGCCAAACCGATCCCAATTTGCACTTTCTCAAGAATCAGGCAAGATGGCCAACTGGAGCCAGCTTTTGAGAGAAGCTCCTGTCCAGAGGGAAGGATTATGACCAGAAAGTACCCAACAGTGCTGAATATTGGGACCTGAGCTGAGAGAGGAGTGATAACTGCATGTTACCTCTGCTGAGGCAAGCTGCAACTCCAAGAAAGCTAATTTCAGGTACAAAACTTGTCCCAAAGGAGAAGTATCTGCTCTCTCCCCCAAGAGTGTTTTGTTCATTTTCTTTTCAGCTCACTGTAGGTTTTCTACAGGCAAGAGGTGAATTGAGGACCCCTTGTCTCACCCCATGGGAGAGAGTTGCAGGAAGTAGGGACTACTTATCCAGAGGGACCCTGATGTGACCCTGAGAACTCTCTTGCTAGGCACGAAAGTAGAACTAACATTTTCCCCATCATTTTGAATTTCTAGTTCACCCTGTCCCCCTTGTCTGATGGTCCAAAAGCCTAATCCCTGCAGAGACTGGAATGTCTGTGGTTCATGGCCTGGTCCAGGCATTGCAAGGGTCATGGTAGAAAAGCTACACTGTAATAGGGAGCTCAGCAGTAGTGAAGACAAAGGGGGGAGGCTGTCGGGCTTGGCTGTGTGTAAGCACAAACCAGTTGCAGGAGCAGGCTTGTGAGCTGTGCCCCACCAAGCCAGAAACGGGCACACCGTGACCCACCCTGCCAGACCCGTGCATCCAGCCCAGCCAGAGCTGCCCTGCCAGAGCCACAAGTCACATACCCAACCCAGCTAAGCCAGAGGACTGCACAGGAAGCCAGACCTTGCCCTATAGTGATACCAGTGCTGCAGAGTGACTGGGGCAAAGGCACAGTGGCTGAGGGAGAAAATCATTTGCTAACTTGTCTTCCTCAGTTCTGGACTAAGCTCAGGTGGAACAGTCTCCAGTTGCTATTGCATGCCTCACCTCCCCCAGCTGGCAATTGACAGAAGGTGGTGGTCAGGCTGAGGAGGCATTGACATTCCCTTAACTCTGGCAGACACAAAGCCCTAGCACATCTGCTTATTGGAGGAAGCAGGACCATACCCCCTTGGGGTTATCAGTGACTGGGCATGAAAGAGGTGCAAGGTGGGGAAAGAGATACCATCCCCATGGTCCACATCTGCTACTGATGGGAATTTCTGACTCTACATAGCAACAGAGTGAGCCACATTTCAGCATCCAGTAGTCTGCTATCTAGTTGCTGGAGACCATTCGAACTCTCACACTAGAAAGTTGGTACTGACTGGTCAATTGCTTTGGAATTCCTAACCTTAACCAATCACCGAAGGACCCTCTTGGGTGGCACACTAGTTGTGGTAATGAGAAGGGTCGACTTTCCTCTCCCAGTTGTTGCCAGTGGGGGGCAGGGTGCCTTAGTAGCTTGTATTTCTCCACAGCTGGGATTTCAACTCACAATCACTGATCCACTAGGATAGGAAAAAGACCAGCTGAATACAAAACAGAGCCATGTACCCCCACCACACAAGTAGAACCCCAGATCCTCAGTCTGTAATACTGTACAGGTCCTTTACAAAGATGTAGGGGGAAAAGCTACAGTCACCAGTCCTAGATCCTTGACAAAGGGCTGGTTAACCACAATTACAGGAGCCCCGAATCCACATTCACCTTATCTGCCCATCGAGCCAAATGTTGAAAAATAATCATGGGAAGGAAGCAGCTTTAAATCAATAAAAGAAAGAAAAGGTAAGGATGGTCACTTCACATTTGTTAAGGGCAACACTCAACATGATGAGATTTCAATTAACATTTATGTGCCCAAAAAGAATGTGCCTCAATTTGTAAGAGAAACTCTAACAGACATGGGCAACTTGATTTCCTCTAGCAACATAATAATTGGAGATTTTAACACCCCTTTCACAGCGTTGGATAGATTCTCCAAAAAGAAACTAAATAAATTATAAACTTAAACGTAACCATTCAACAATTAAATTTAACAGACAACTACAGAACATTTCATCCTAACAAAACTGAATACACATTCTTCTCATCAGCCCATGGATAATCCTCCAAAATTGATCATAACTTCAGCAAATTTAAAAGAATAAAAATAATTCCTTGTATTTTCTTGGACCATCATGGAATAAAAGTTGAACTCAGTAACAACAGGAATCTGCATACTCATACAAAATCATGGAAACTAAATAACCTCATGCTGAATGATAGCTGAGTCATAGATGAGATTAAGAAGGAAACTACCAAATTTTTGAAACAAAACAATAATGAAGGGACAAATTACCAGAACTTCTGGGATACCACAAAAGCAGTCCTAAGAGGGAAATTTATAGCATTCCAAGCTTTTCTCAAAAGAACAGATAGAGAAGAAGTCAACAAGTTAATGGAACATTTCGAGTAACTGGAAAAGGAAGAACAATTCAACCCCATACCTAGCTGAAGAAATGAAATAACCAAAATTAGAGCAGAATTAAATGAAATTGAAAAGAAAAGGATTATACAACAGATAAATAAATCAAAAAGTTGGGTTTTTGAAAAGGTCAATAAAAGAGAAAAAGCTTTGGCCACCCTAACCAGAAATAAAAGAGTAAAATCCCTAATTTCACCAATTAGAAATTATTAAGGCCAAATAATGACATACTCCTCAGAAATTCAAAAAATCCCTAATGAATATTATAAAAACTCTATTCTTAGAAGTATAAAAATCTGAAGGAAATACACCAATACTTGGAAATAGCCACCTTCCTAGACATAGCCATAAAGAAGTGAAAATGTTGAACAAGCCTATATCAAGTTGTGAAATAGCATCAATTATAAGAAATATCCCCAAAATGAAAAGCCCATGACCAGATAGCTTCACATCAGAATTCTACCAAACCTTTAAAGAGAAACTAGTACCTATATTAGTTAACCTTTTCCAAAATAGTAAAAGAAATAATATTCCCCAACACATTCTATGAAGCAAATATCACCCTCAACCCCAAACCAGGAAAAGACCCAACAAGAATAGAAAATTATAGGCCAATAACTCTAATGAATATTGATGCAAAATATTCAATAAGATCCTAGCAAAGAGAATCCAGCAAAACATCAAATATATTGTATATCATGACTAGGTGGGTTTCATCCCAGGGTCCCCAGGTTGGTTCTATATGTGCAAATTTATAAATATAATACATCACATAAACAAAATAAAAAATAAAGACCACATGATTCCCTCAATGGATGCTGAAAAAGCTTTTGATAATATCCAGCATCTTTCTTGATCAGAACACTTAAGAAAACAGGTATAGAGGGAACATTTCTTAAAGAGATAGAGGCCATCTACTGCAAACCCACAGCCAATATCATATTGAATGGAGTAAAATTGAAATTATTTCTACTAAGATCAGGAACCAGGCAACGTTGCCCATTGTCTCCACTGCTTTTCACCATTGTAATAAAAGCGTTAGCCATCGCAATCAGGCATGAGAAGGCAATCAACTATGTTCAAATATCAGAGGAGACCAAACTGTCACTCTTCGCAGATGATATGATTGCATATCTGGAAAACCACAGGGACTCAAATACAAAACTCCTAGAAGTGATCAAGGAATATAGAAGCATCTCAGGATGCAAAATCAATACTCACAAATCTGTAGCCTTTATATATATCAACAAAAGTCAAGGCAAAAAACAATCAAGGACTCTAGTCCCTTTACAATAGTGCCAAAGAAGATGAAATATCTGGGAATGTATTTAACAGAGGATGTGAAAGATCTCTATAAAGAGAACTATTAAACTCTGAAAAAATAAATAGCTGAAGATGTTAGCAAATGGAAAAACATACCATGTTCATGGCTGGGAAGAATCAACATTATTAAAATGTCTATACTTTCCTAAGCAATCTACAGATTTAATGCAATCCCCATTAAATTACCTCTGTCATACTTTAAAGGTCTGGAAAAGTTAGTACTTTGTTTTATATGGAAATAGAAAAAAACTCAAATAGCCAAGATATTACTCAGAAATAAAAACAAATCAGGAGGTATCATGCTACCAGACTTCAGATTATACCATAAATCTATAGTGAACAAAACAGCATGGTAGTGGCACAAAAATAGAGAGGTAGATGTATGGAACAGAATTTAAAACCAAGAGATGTACTCAGACACTTATTGATATTTGATCTTTGATAAGCCTATCAAAAATATAAATTAGGGGAAAGATTCCCTATTTAACAAATGGTGCTTGGTGAATTAGCTGGCGACTTGTAGAAAACTGAAACTGGACCCACGTCTTTCTCCTCTAGCAAAAATTGACTCTCACTGGATAAAGGAATTAAACTTAAGACATGAAACTATAAACATTTTTCAAGAGAGTTCAGGGGAAACACTTGAAAAAATTGTCCTGGGAGAATACTTTATGAGAAGGACCCCCCAGGCAATTGAAACAACATCAAAAATTCATTACTGTGATCTGATCAAACTAAAAAGCTTCTACTGTGCCAAGAACACAGTAAGTAAACCCAGGAGACAGCCCTCCGAATGGGAGAGGATTTTTGCAGGTTATATTTCCAACAAAGATCTAATAACCAGAATCAACAGCGCACTCAAATTTATTAATAAGAAAAGACCAAGTGATCCCATTTCATTGTGGACAAGAGACATGAACAAAAGCTTCTCTGAAGAAGACAGGTGCAAGTTCTACAGACACATGAAAAAATGCTCATCATCTTTAATCATCAGAGAAATGCAAACCAAAACCACTTTTAGATATCATCTAACTCCAGTAAAAGTAGCTCACATAAAAAAATCCCAAAACTACAGCTGTTGGCATAGATCTGGAGAAAAGGGAAGATTTATGCACTGCTGGTGGGAATGCAAGCTAATATGTTCCCTTTGGAATAAATTTTGGAGAACACTCAGGGATCTAAATGTAGACCTGCTGTTTGATTCTGCAATTTCTCTAGTAGGTGTATATCCACAAGCCCCCAAATCACTTGGCAACAAAGATATACGCACCAGATTGTTCAGTGTAGTTCAATTCATAACTGTCAAGTGTTGGAAGAAGCCCAAATGCCCACTCATGAATGGATTAATAAATTGTGGTATATGTATACCATGGAATACCAGCATTAAAAGAAGATGAAGACTTTACCTCTTTTATGTTTACATGAATGGAACTGGAAAATACTCTTCTTAGTAAAGTATCTTAGGAATGGAAAAAAATATATCTAATGTACTCAGTACTACTATAAAACCAATTTACAATCACTCACACTATCATATGAGAGATGAATCACAACTATAGCCCAGGATGAAGGATGGAAGAGGGGGATAGGAAGGGAGGGGGTGTTTCACGGAACTAAGAGAATGGCCAAAGTATAGAATTATATATAGTAATTATATTTTCTCTGAAAGCTTAAGGCTCAACAAAGGTCACCCGTTGGCTATACCAGAAAAATTTATGCCATATTAAACATTATCTGCTGTGTCTATATAGATACATCAGGAAAAATTGAAACCTGAATGAGAAATTCCCAGTAAATGGTGTCACTAAACACAGCCTCATAAGTGGCCCCACACCCTAATATTCAGGAATATTCTTGAATTGTCCAGAACTTTGAATCAGTTCTATAGGGATTCTTAAAAATAGGTACTATCTTAAGAACTGTGCTAAGTCTGCAAGCAGGAATGTTAATGTTCTCCTTGTGTAAACCTTAGCCTTGAAATCCAGAACTTGTATATATTTGTAGGTAAGTGCTAAGTGTTTTCATTCTTTTACACTGAACCCAACCTTGACTGCATCCCTGCCAGTATAAGGGAGACACAAAGCCACAAACATATGCAATGTGGCTGAGGTCATGCAGAAATCAGATGAAAACCCTGGGAATTTCTATAAAGGGCTATATGAAACGTACGGACTGGCCAAACAATTACATGAAGTTACTAAGGAAGAAGAAAACAGGCCAATTAAATAAAAATCTGGCCAGCCAAAAGCTTCCAAGATACTAAAAAGAAAACTGTGGGCAGTCCTGGTGCCAGGACTCCTGGACCTCGCCAAACCTTTTGAACTGTATGTATTAGAAAGAAATAGATCAGCTGAGGGAGTGCTCACCCAGAATGCAACATCCTGGGTAGGACCCATTACTTAGCTCTCTAAGCCACTTGACAGGGTCTCAAAAGGAAGGCCTCTGTGCCTAAAAACACTTGCAGCCACTGCCACACTGGTACAAGAGGCTAATAAGATGACTTGGGAATAAAACTTAAGAGTCTGGGTACTATATGTAGTAGTTAATTTTATGAACATTGAGAGATATCATTGGTTAACCAACTCATGCCTCACCAAATATCAAAAATTACTATGTAAATATCTGAGATAGGTTATAGAGGCTGTATGCATGGGGCCATGCACTTAGGACAGAAGCAAAAGAAAATTAAGACACTTCTGTAAAAGAAATACTTTTACATTCCCCTGTTGGCCACTCTTACCAAGAAAGTCATCCATTGTTGTGTGGCATACAACCAACACAATGCTAGGCAGGGACCATCCCTGCCACCTGAAATTCAGTCCTACAGGGAAGCCCCCTTTAAAGATGTGCAAACAGACTATACTGAATTGTCCAGATATAGAAATACTGATACTCACTATTTCTGGTCTGCAAGTACTTGGAATAGGTTGGAAACCTTCCCCACTAGGATAAAGAGGGCTCCTGAAGTAGTAAAAATATTACTCAGAGAAATCATCCCAGGATTTATATTATCACTCTGGTTTAAATTTGACAATGAACTAGCCTTCATAAGAAACATAGAGCAAATGATAACTAAAGCTTTAAATGTCACCTGAAAACTATATGTGACATGTAAGTCTCAAAGCTTAGACAGAGTAAAGTATATAAACAAGGCCATGAGAGCCAGAATCAGTAAACTCTGCCAGGAACTAAAGCTTAATTGGATACAAACCTTGACACTGGTCTTGTTCAAACAGGCCTCCACTGTCTTTTGCAATTTAGTGGGGACTCCTAAAAGAATGGAGAGAGACTATATGGAACAGATAGAAGCCCTATGAACAAAGAAGTAATAAGGAAGATCTCCACTTGGGTAATTAGTGGAGTAATTACTGTTTGGTCTTTTGTGTCTGTACATCCTTTCTCTCTGAGAGATCAAGGGGATCAAATCTAGGTCAAGAATCAGTACCCAGTCCCCCTCAAACCAAGATAGAAGAGACTCTACAGTATACCATCATCCTGACCACACACACAACATCTAAGGTGGAAGGAATCCTTGCCTGGATTCATCGCAGCCAGCTGAAGAGAGCTTCACTGACCCATGGGAAGCAAAAGTAACTTTTAAGATGATCAACATGCCCTGCTCCTGTCACATATTGGGCACTGGCTAGTCCATACATGGCTGAAGCCTGAGCAAACTCCTCATGGGAGTTGTCTTAATTGGACTTTAACCTTTGGAAAAAGGGAAAGAGGGCTATGATCTGTGCATCCACCCACTAAGATAAGACAAAGGGTGATGCTTTAATAGCTTTTATGAATACAAAGGCACCCGGAAAGGATTTTTTGCTAATAATCAGATACAGTACTCAATACATGACACAGGGAAAAGTGAAAAACCATATGTATATTAGCCCCCTACCATGGTACAATTAAGGCCTGAATAGAGAACCCAAGAACAATCACAGTCCCTAAAATCTAGATACTGATACAGACTAGGGGAATAGGAAAACCCAGCCAGGTGAATGTGAAGTTTGATGTGTGCAGTGCCATGCAAAGGCACTACAGCAGATCTATTCTTCATATGAAAGTGTGATTATAAATTGATTTCATAAAAAAAAAGTACTATAGCAGAAGGAGCAAGAAAATTCCCAGTCCTTGTTCCAAAACTTACTTAATTAAAACCCCCAGGTGACTACTTTAGTCACCAGCCTGACCAGATCAGTTATTTTCCTCCTGTTAGAACTGTTCATAAGACCATATATTGTCAAGTAAATAATAAATTTCATTAAACGACAAGTAAGCCACAGTAAAACTCCTAATAATAAGAACTCGGTACAGCCAAATTCTTGCACAAGATCAGTCAATAATTTGATTGGACAAAAGACCAGTGGGAAAAATGAAATGCCAAATGCACCCCAATTTACACTTTCTTTCCCCCTCCCCTTCAGCACCTCCTTCAGCCAGTAGGCCTTGCAGAAATAGGCTGTTAAACAAACATATCCTGCAAAGACAGGGGATTAGCCCAGAGTCATAGCAGACCCTTGTAAAACCGCATTGGTAACTAACCAATCCCCAACCCTTTAAATCTAAACTTAAAAAGATTCCACCTACTTACCTCCCTCCGCAACTGAAAAAGGTATAAAAACTCCATTCTTCTGTATTGCAGCAGAAGAGAATTTTTCAAGTGTGAATCTGTCTGGGTTCCTCAGCCAATAAAGGACCCCATTCTCAATTTAAATGGTATGCTGGTGTTTTCTCTATAATTCTACTCACATTGGGTACAACATCAGTAGAGGACTAAATTAAGAAAATGTGTGATTGAGCAGTGGTAAAAACTTTTGTGTGTCCTCACCTGATTAGTATACCTACTAGCCATTAGGTAATTTCTCATCCCAAACCCCCAAGGCCCTTCTGAGGATCCAATCTCTATTAATACACTCTTCATTTCCACATGTATCCATTATTTAGCTCCCTTTTATGAGTGCAAACATATGTATGTGACTTTCTTTCCCTAATTTATTTCCTTTAAGATAATGGCCTCCAGTTCCATCCATATTACTATAAAATACATGGTTTCCTTCTTTTTATGGCTGAGTAGTAATCCATGATATGAGAGAGAGTGTGTGTACCTCACATCTTCTTTATCCAGTCTTCTACTGATAGATACTTAGATTGATTCCATATGTTTCCTATTATAAATAGTGTTGTGATAACCATAAAATTGCAGGCATATTTTTGATGTAATGGGGAAAGGATACCCTGAATGAATAGTGCTGAGGAAATTTGATAGCCATGTGTAGAAGAAGGAAACTCTTATCAACTAGAAACATTGACTCCCAAAGTATTAAAGATGTTAATGTAAGTCCTGGAACTATAAAAATTCTAGAAGAAAATCTAATATAATATAAACGCCTCTAGAAATTGGCCTAACAAAGAATTTATGAGGAAGATCACAGGATGAAATGCAACAACAACAAAAATAATAGAGAAATTGGGATTAAACTAAAAAACTTCTGTGTAGCTAAAGAAACAATGACCAGAGTAAACAGACAACCTACAAAATAAGAGGAATATTCATAAACTATGCTTCTGACAAAATATAAATATTAGAATCACAAGGAACTTAAACAACTCAAAAAGACAAACAAAAAACACACGAAGAACCCTATTAAAAAGAGGCAAAATACATTAACAGACAATTTTCAAAAGCACTCTACTCTACATGGCAAAATTTATTCCCTCTGTGGTAGGGATTACCAGTTCTGAAAACACCATGCATGTATTTCGGGACACACTGATTACAAAAAAGGAGGCTAAATTTCTCATTCTTATTTTTTCCTTTTAAAAAAATTTTAGGATTTATTTCAATGCCTGAAAACTTTCAGAATGGTACCACTGTAGCTTATGATAATACATAATTAATATGAAACTCTGAAAAATGTAGACACAAATAACTCCTAAACAATACACTATCTGATTCTCAGAAGCAGTTGCTATTTCACAAAATGTAAGATGATAATAAAATATCAATTTTTTTCACATACTGAAAGAGAACATAATTAGCAGAAAGCTGGTCAGATAAAACAAACATTTTTCATTTGTTTTTAATGTTGCTTCCTGAAGCCACTGACGATTGAGGTTTTCTTCAAGTATAGGATTCCTAACAGTAAAAATTATATGTTTATACATTTTTATAAAGAAATGAAAGCCACAAACTCTCATTGTTTACCATTAACTCACACACCAAACTGAATTTATATGCTTTCCTCTTCTCCAAAGGCTATTTTTCTCTATATACTTTATATTTTTGATAAAATTGGACCTAACACATTTGTGTGGATGAAGGGAAAATTATTTACAATGAACTATCTTTAAAATTGCCTCCGTCATACTTCTACCCTTATCCTTTACTACCAAACCTACTTCTAAAGTGGTCAATGAGGCAAAGTACTGTTTGAGGGGCCCAAAGTAATGAGCAATCTTAAAATTCCTAAATATCCAAGATTTTAACTTTCTATCAATATAAATGAAAGATTTAAGTGGATAAAAATCATAACAGGAATGAAAATCTATAATGTTATTTAACTAAAACTTTATATATACCTTTCTCTCAAGCTACAAGCACCCTTCAGCCTAGCATTAAATTACATTGTGCCAACAGCAACTACGACAGCTTAGATTTTCCCTGGAACATAAAAATAAGTTTCTATTTTAGAGTTCTATTGGCTGTTAGTTTTGCTAGAGGGAAAAAAAGTATTTCATTCTCATTAACAAATCAGTACGTATTAACTAACAACTACATGTTCACGTAAACCTTGAAAAAACCTTAAGTTGAAGTTAGTTTGTTTTTTAAATTGTTTTAGAGATGGAGTCTTGCTATGTTGCCCAGGCTATTCTCACAGTCCTGTCCTCAAGTGATCCTCAGGCCACAGCCTCCTGAATAGCTGAGATTACAGGCATGAGTCATTACACCTGATGTTTATTTTTTTTTATTTTTTATTTTTTTGTCTAAAGATGCAACACATACATTCATATAATCACTGTGCATATAGTGAAGGTATAGGATAGTATAGGCAGATGCAGTCTAATTTTAAGTAGGATATTGTTTTTTTTAATTTTAAAAACCAATATATATATTTTAAAGATGGGGTCCTATTGTGTTCCCCAGGCTGGCCTCAAACCCCTGGGCTCAAGTGACCCTGTTGCCCCAGGTTCCGATCAGCTGGGAGTATAGGCAAACACTAGTATCCAGCAGAGCAGGATATTCTAAATGGGATAAACTTACACTGATAGTTGTTCAAAGGAAAAATCAGCCAAAGTCAAGAAAAATGCTGAGGCACAAGAATATATACTGTTAATAAGAGGTGTTATGCAACATGAAAATGAGACCTATAGATTAAAACAACAATGCTATTTTACTGTGTTAATATACGAACAACAAAAACAGAGGGAATCTAGACCCTTAGGATTGAAGCAGCTCTGCACAGAAATTAAAATAATACAATGACAACTTTAAAGGAAATGACTACAATAAAATTTCACATTTGTAATTCTATATTAATGCATAAAATATGAAACAATATAGTCTGAATTTTTCCCCTTAGGTTTATAATAAACTATCAAACTTTTTTTTAGTGTATTTACTTTTTCTTTTTTTTTAAGACAGAGGCTCACTCTGTCTCCCCAGGCAGAGTGCAGTGGCATCATCATAGCTCCTAGGCTCAAGTCATCCTCCTACCTGAGCCTCCCTAGTAGCAAGAACTACAAGTTCATGACACCATCCTGGGCTAACTTTTTTATAATTTTTGTAGAGATGAGATGTTCCTTATGCTCAGCCTGGTTTTGAATTTCTGAGTTTAATCAATCCTCCTGCCTCAGCTTCCCAGAGTTCCAGAATTACATGTGTGACTCACTATGCCCAGCAAGTTTAATATATTCACTTTTATAACCTTCCTCCGCTTAGGCATATAGGCTATATAAAAGCACATATGCTGGTATTTTACTGTAAGAGTTATAGTTCTAATCTCAAACTAGTAACTTGCCTTTTCATCTATACTTATTATATAGATTTCCATCATGAGACAATAATTTGTAGCGTCATAAGACAATAACATTTTAGTACATTTTAATAAACATAGAACACAAAAAATTTTAATTTTTAAATGAATCCTCATAGAGTTATGATAGGTTTGATTTAATTTAATTAGATGAAGTACAATATAATAACTTCATTGCATTGTTTAAACTAATGACAGTAGAAGGAAAATGATTTTTAAAATATAACCAAGAAGAGACTGGACAGTTATAAAAAGTGAAATACTAGAAATCAGTGCATGAATAAATAAGATAATATTGCACCAGTGGCCATTCATTATTTTGCTTTGGGAACTCTTCTTTCAGTTTCAAACATTCTGGTAAATCTAGTCATCTCTTGGCTTCTTCAATATCACCTGGAATAGCTGAAATAAGTGACTATAAAGAATCAAAGTTCTTTTCTGGACTGAGGTAGCCAAGATGGCCACATGGAGGATTTTTCCATAGGAGTCCTCTTTGAAGATATGTATAATGGGAGTTTCATGGACCTTTTTGTATTCTTGTCATTCGGGTTCCAACCTAACTCACCACCATCTTATGGACATCTCCACTTCCAACACTGGCCCAACCATAATAAATGCCAGTGGATACATCATCTGGAAGATTATCTACTACTTGTTCAGGGAAGTTAGCTGTGGGGATGCCCAGCTGCTTAGAGTTCCTGCCAAAGCCCGGTCCCACTGGGCCCGGCAAAACTATGGTAAGCGTTTCATAAGTTCGTCGGCTGAGGGCACTGGCTATGGCCTGGTCCATGAATCCTGCAGAGCCACCACTGATGCAGTGCCTGGACCCTGAACCCATTGGGAGGCTCCCGCATGAGCTGCCAGCCCAGCAGGCGCCCATGACATGCCAAAGGGGTCACTCATGCTGCTGACCCAACAGAAGTTACACAGAGACTTAGAGGCTGTGTTAACTTTCTCACTTTTAAATAGGGAGATTACATATAGGTAGTGGGAATGCAGGGATAAATTCATGTTTACTAGATAAGATTCATGTGATGCTAAATACAATAGAAATCCATGTTTAACTTAATTTATATATTATATATAGGTATACATATAAACATATACATGTGTGTCTGTACCTGTATATGCATATACACATACATATATACATAATTCCTTTGCTCTCTCAGATGACAAATCATTGAATCAACAAACACCTAGTAGAACAGAACAACCATTAACCAGATCTGTGACCCTACTTCACATAAAATAAACTAAGATTCCATGATAAAAAAGGATGGTACGATTAAGTTCACTGAATAAACTTGGTCATTGTTAGAGTATAAGGTATATATAGGTAAGAGAAGGTGACTAGATAGATTAATGTGGTAATGAATTAAATTATTTAGTGCTAGAAACAGTAGTGAAAATTCATGCTTAATTCAATATAGATATATATGGGCACATATTGAAATATTTCCATATATGTGCATATTTACATACACAAATAAATGTCTATCTCTATCATCTGACAAGGCCTTAAATCAATGAACACTCCACAAGACACAACAATCCCTACGTAAGCCTAATAACAGAGTGAAAACTATAGGAGGCAGAAACTGATACAACTACAAGGAAAAAGAGATGAATCCCAGGCATGATGAGCTAATTCAGTGTCCAGATTCTTATTTCTAATCCATTTTCAATAAAAGAAACTAGGGCTTCATGAAAAAATGGTGACTTCTCGGCTTGGGCAGGGAATAAACACTATTAGCCTAGAGCATCCAGTAGGGTCAGGACTAAATAGAAATCTGAGCAACAGTGTAACCGACTAGCCCACTAATAGCAACATCAGACCCTAATTATAGGACTATTGGAAAATGAAAGAGAATCTGAGGAAAAATATTCCAGTGGCCACCAGTAGAATAATTAGAACAATAAAATAAATGAAGTAACACAAGTAAAGAGAAAATAAATGCCCATGTTTGCATAATATACAATATATAAAGAAAAATAGACACATTCATGGTGAAGGTTCCAAATATTTTTTTCGTATGCTCTTGTCATAAGAAATATAGTATGATTCTTCACTACTTAAGTGGATGTTGCATATACTGATGATTTTTTTCTGAAACATACAAAATTAAAAAGCAGAAGAAAAGAATAATCATATAGTGAAGAAATTTGATAGGAACTACTTCATCATGGTGATGAGATTTACACCAACAGTGTGAATGCACCCTTGATGTTACACGATGAGCCTGACATTTCCACTATGATCTTACCAACACCAACAAATCTAGACTAGTTATGAGGGAAACAACAGAAAAAGCCCAAATTAGGAATGTAAGTATAATTAAAATCAAGGAAACTGAGAAACTGTCATTTTCAGAGGAGTATAAGGAGATATGTCATCTAAATATAATAAGAAATGCTGGTGGGGATCTTGGAATAGAAACTGGAAATTAAGCAAAAACTAAGCAAATTTGAATAAAATGTGGATCATAGTTAAAGTAAGTACATTATATTGCTTGATGATTGCGGAAAATATCCCACCCCTTTATAAAAGATTAATAACAGAGAGTTTATGTGGCATAAGAAAATTATCTTTATTGGGCGGTGCCTGTGGCTCAGTGGGTAGGGTGCCAGCCCCATATTCCTAAGGTGGCGAGTTCAAACCTGGCCCCGGCTGAACTGCAATGGAAAAATAGCTGGGCGTAGTAGTAGTAGTCCCAGATGCACGGGAGGCTGAGGCTGGAGAATCGCCTAAGCCTAGGAGTTGGAGGTGGCTGTGAGCATTGTGACACCACGGGACTCTACCAAGGGCAATAAAGTGAGACTCTGTTTCTACAAAAAAAAAAAAAAATTGTCTTTACTATTTTTGTAATTCTTGGGTAAACCTAAAAATATTCTTAGATTTAAAAATCTTTCTTCTTTTGACAGTAATGTTGAACTTGAAAACCAAAAAATTAGAACTTATTTATGCCCTCTGAGTGTATCTGCTTAATTTCATCATCATCTTAAAACACTAAAGGCAATTATTATTATGAATTCTATGTCATTTTCTAATTTTTCTCTATTATTTTAAGCTTCTCATTTGTATTTCTAAATATTATATTTGTTGTTTTATTCTGACTTCAAATTCAGATGAATGTAAAATTAATTCATATATCCCTAGTCTAGTTATTATAAAACATCAGACAAAACCATATTTTGGGACATTGCACAAAATGACCAATCAACTTTTGAAAACGATCGAGGTCATAAAATAATTGAAGACTGAGAAATGGTTTCAGAGTTGAGAGGACCTGATCCAACAGGCAGACCATAATATGGTGCCTAATGATCCTAAACCACTAAACAGACAACATTGTATTCTGTTCTCTTCCAAATCAGTATGGTCAGAAACTCTCACTCACTTTGAAAAAACAACAAAACACTGTAAAACTGCTGGGTGATTATGTTAGATTATGATTTCTGTCTAGCTGACATTCTCTCACCTTTTGGGTTTTTAATCATTCTGTCATGTGGGAGAAGCTCATATGGGAGGGAATTTATTCAACTTATTGTCAGTAGCCAGCAAGGAACTGGGGATTTTTATAAAACAAAATTAACTATAGTGGGCAACATTAAATTTAAAAAGAATCCAAAATATTTGTGGTGTATATTATAATAACAAAATTATCCTAGTTACTTTCTCCTTTCCCTTTAATTATTGCTGTCATTTATATACAGAGTGGCCACAAAATCCATGAGCAAATTCAAACTGCACACTATTTTAAATTGCACATGAATTTTATGGACATCCTATATGTACACATATGCAAACATACAGACATGAATATTTAATATATACAATATGTATAGGATATATATTATATATGTGCATGTGAAATAAAATGCATTGATCCTATTTTTATATTCCAGAAACTACTATTTCTTAAAATAAATCAAGCATGTGAAAAATTCTTAAAGCAATAAGACCTCCTCTCCAAAGGTCACTGGAACAGAGATCACTATCCCCATTCATGTCCTTTTCTCTTTGTCTGATCTTTGTGAGGTTGAGCCTGAAGTTGGCTGCCTTTCTGCTAATCCTTCATGCTTCACTAAAGAATGTGAACACCTCACTCTCTCCCATGATTTTACTTACAGAGATACTCACATAAATTTTTCCACCTGCATCAATATGAGTGAAATTGCCCAAATATTTCACATTGGCCTGAATTGCCAAAATCCTTGACACTGGGAGGGGCCACCACTGTGCTTGCCAAGGACCTTAATAGAATTATCAGGACAATGCCCCTGGCAGGGAACATAGAAACCATACGATCAATTACTTCATGGGTGGACTTGAATCCTCCATTGAGAAGCCAGTAAATTTTAATAAACAGAAGGAGGTCACTCAGGACCCTGATACAAATCTTGCCCTTTTTCTTTCCTGGCTATCTGCAGCCATGACCATGTACACTGACCTCCCTGGATTAGCCAGAGGGACAGTCTATTTTACATATCTACTCCATCTCAGTCAGCTTCTGACATACACACAAACTTCAGACTTTAGAATGGGGTCCCCAAACACCTCACAGAAAGCTTCTTGACCTGGCCTTTAAGGTCTTCACCAATCGAGAGGTAGGAAGAAAAGAAGAAAAAGACAAAGGGAGGATAGATGTCTTCAGGCACAGACTGAGGTTGGTTTTTCAAGTTCTAGTCCAGGCCACTTTTGCCAGCTGTTAATCTGCCCAAAACAAAAATACCCAGAAGGAAAGCAGCTGTCCTCCCAGAAATGACTTCAAGTGTGGACAGCTGGGCTCCTGGAGCAACTCCTGCCCACAATCTCATTTTCCTCCTGACCCTGCCTACATTGTGCTAGGAAAAGGCCTGGAAGTCAGACTGCCCTGAACTCCCTTCCAGAGCCCAGACTTCCCCAAACTCCCTTATCACCCCTGACCACAGACACCTGCTGGAGTGGCCATCCTAACAACAGAGACCTTAGGAGTCATGGGAGATGACTGGAGGGGCCCAGCCCTACTCATGGCTTCCCGAAGGTTGAAGGGTGATGGACCTAAGGCAACTCCTTCAGTTGGGAGTAAAAACATTTCATTCCTTTGTGTTATGGGGACACTTACTCTGCTTTGCCTTTGGTACAGTCACGCATCTCAATTGTTGGGGTTGAAGGAGTTTTCCTATTGCCTCTAGCCACCCCTGTCCTGTCATTTCACTCTCCACACTCTTTATTTATTCCTCCCTGCCCCATGTCAATTTTAGGATGAGACATCATATCTAAATTCCAGACCACTATTAAACTTCACCCATTGTCTCTCAACCAATTGACACTCTTTCTACCTCCCCCTTACTAAACCAAAACAGAAACAGAAACCACCCATGCCAGCAGACCTTGCAGACCCATGAATCTGGGATGTCCACTACCCAACTGCAGCCACTCACCACAGTCCTGGTGTCATACAAATTAAGACCCAAATACATTTCCTTCTCACTCTCTATATTCAGTTCCCCTCAAGGCCTTCTGAGTACTAAAACCCTTGATCTCTAAGTTCCTCCACACTGGCATTCTACGACCTGCATAGAATCCCCTTATAATACTCTCATCCCCTCAGTATGGAAACCTCACAGGTTACATAGATGGGTCTAGGATGTTCAACTCAACAATGAGGCAGTTATCTTCATTCACCCAGTAGTTTCTGTCCCAGTACATACATTTTCCTACACTGTTCTTGACCTTAAAGACACCCTCTTTACTATTCTCCTTGATCCCAAGTCACAGAATTTATTTGCTTTTACTTGGACCAACCCAGACACACATCAAACACAATGGCTCACCTGGACTGTCCCCCAGGGGTTTCATGATAGCCCCCATATTTTCAGCCAGGATCCCATGTCCCAACACCTTGTCTCTAGAACTTTCCCTCAATACAGTGACAGTCTGTTCCTCTGATGACTATCATGAGAATCTTCCTCTTGAAGCACCATCGCCCTCCTTAATCACTTAGGTAACTGGGGGAGCCGATTTTCTGCTAAAGCCCATCTCAACCAGCCAACTGTCTCATACTTAGGCTTGCATGTGTCCTGGGAAGTGTGAGATCACCAAACAGCACAGTGAATCCCAAATATTCCAGTCCCAACCACAAAGCAAGATCTACTACCATCCCTGGGAGATAGTGGGACATCTCAGGCCTTCTATCTCTAACTTTGGCCTCAAGCCAAACCTCTAGATGAGAGTTTCTTATAAGAGCATCTTCCCTTTCCATTGACACCCTCACCCCCTTCGTCCCTCAAGAAGCTCTGCTATCGGATCCTACTCTCAGCCTTCCAGACTTGATCAAAGAATTTATCCTGAGCAATCATGAAAGTCAGGTCCTGGCACTGGGCCTGTTAGCACAACAGTCTGGCCCAGACTAACAGGCACTTGCTTATCTTAGACCCCACTGCCCACAGGTGGCCATTTTGCCTTAGTCTCTAAGCAGGAATGTCCTCCTTATAACTAAAATCAACTATTCACAGTCCTACAAGTATTTTACTCTCATTCAATTATTGACTTACTTCATAATGAAGCCCCCACTTCCTGTCACCATCCTGTGTCACTCAAGACCACTCTCTCTTCTTGAACAACTCACTCTTACTTTTCATCACTGCTCATCCCAAGGCCCAGTATCCCTAGACCCTTGCAGCCCAGCCCACATCATAATTGCCTAGAAGAATTAGAATATATCCCTTCCCTCCAAACAGATCTCCAGGACCACTCCTTCCCAATTATCTCCAGAAAAACCTTCACATCCCTTTCTAGGGTCAGCTCTATGCTGCCTCTCAGCAGGAAGACTGACTTTCCCCCTAGTATTTAAAAAAAAAAAAAGGACAGGAGAACATATTAGGACAATTAGTGCTATAGTATAATATCTTATTATGTCTCATGAATTATTCTATTCCTAAGAAGCCAGTTTACGTGATTTCTGAGAATATTTTCCAGTGCTCACCCAGCTATGATGAAAATCTGTACCTAAATACCCCCACCTAGTTTGGTTCAGCAAACATCCCTCTGCACCCTGACAACATCTAAATTGACTCATGCATGAAAGACCACACTCACTCCATCACATCAGCTCCCACTCCATTTCCTTCTCCCATTCCCTTAAGATCTGACCAAAAAATTGCCATCAGGACTGCTATCTTTTTGCCATTGCCCTTCCCTGTGTGGAACCTTCACACCAATAAATGCTGCTGCCTGACTAACCTTAGTCTCCCAGTGTCTCTTTCTGAATGACCCAGAGATCCCAACATTGAGCACTCAGAGCTCATTGATCTAATCTGCCACCGTGAAGGAGCATTCAATCCATATCTACTTGAGGATCATTTATGCCCTGGCCATTTTTGTTGTGTGTTTAGTTTTAATTTTGTTTTGTTTTGTCCATAGTTGGGTAACACATGATATTAATAGTATACAAATCATTATAGATTAATAAGTATGCATTGAAGTTGAGAAGAAAGGGGGATTTTCAATTCTTTTATGTATTATAGCATCTCTAGTTAAAAATAAATAAATAGAATGACACTTCATGTGCTAAGATGCAAAATTTAAATGAGGTTTAAATTAGGATGTCAGGTCTCAAGGAGTGAAGTATATGCTTGAAGGAGTTGAAGGTCTCTTGAGTTACAGGTGCTAAACTACAGTACCTATATAGCTGCTATGCTGACCTTAGAAATATGTGGTCCAGCTGTATCTCTCTCTCTAGGTCTTGAGTGCACAGGAGCTAATGTTCTCACTGAAGCAATAAGTGTGCTGAGCAGATATATGCCATGATTGTGGACTGTAGCAAGAGCCCTGACTTTACAGTTGTCCATAGGAGAGCTGTCTGCAGTCCCAGGGCTTTGTAGGCTTTGCAGTCCTAATTCCTGTTCACAACCCTTGTGCTACCTAGCAGAGTGCTGTGACCTGTGAACAGGGAGCTGAGTGGGGATGATTGGACAGTCCTCTCTGCTGTGGGATTCCTTGTTTAGCCAGAACATATACAGTTATTATTTTAAACTGTGTCCTTCTCTTAAGTGATTTATCTGGGTTGGTGATAAGTTTTATAATGCTGTTTCTATTATTTTTCCTATGAAACTTTCTCCACATGTGTACCCACATTCTAAATCACTAATATATCTTTTCTTGTCAAAACTCTGGTGTTTAAAGATTCATATCCATATTTTTGTAAGTAAGCACTGGCCTAAAACAACACAGTTATGATTTGGTATTTTTTGTATTCACATTTCCTGTAACTGTGACAGTGTCTTAGCTTAGTTTACCGTCTTGCCAGTGGGAAATGATTCCACAGTGGGTCAACAGAATAGAGTCCCAACAAATTCATGATGGAGTCTATAGAATGAAAATATAATACATTACTTGTTAATTTAAAAAATATTCAAAAAGATACAGTTGCCTTTTAATCACTCAGAGAACAAATCTTTGTAACAAGAAAACAATCTCGTAAATATAAGCATGATTCCTAAAACTGACATTTCTCAATCTTGGCTTCTAATGTCCAGAAGCTTTATCTTCCAAAAAGCCATTCATGTCATTGTAAAGACAGACAGATAAACAATATAGAAAACAGGGCTTCTGGCATATGAGAGTAGCCATACACATGTGTCTCTAGTTTAATAGTACATGGCTGGATACATTCTGGATAGCACTCATATGTGAAGCATAGGCACCTATCTTAAACAAAGAGGTTACTGACATGCAAAATGTCACCAGCTAATGCAGTGATTTTGAAAACTGAAATGGATGGGAGTCCCTAGAGCTGAGGCAGGTGTACCTGTAGTTAGAATCGTAGCTGGAAAAGAATGCTCTGTGATTCTCTCCCTACATGTCCCTTCATCCCTGAGGCCAAGGTACAATGCTAAAATTGTTTGTTTCCTTGTTTTTGCTTTTCTTAATATCACAGAAATATTGTTTAAAAAAAATTCATTTGATATAGAATCATGTACAAATTTTTCAGAGAGTTTCATATACCCTTCAGCTTTCAGGAAGTTTATAACCTATATAACAAGCTATATAATCAGTCTATTCATGAAAATTAAGGAATTGATAGGGGTATAAAACTATCAGTGGAACTATAGACTTTTTTCACACTTTTACAAGGTTTTCTAATAAAATAATCTTCCCATTAAAGAACCTAATTCAGTTTTCTATGGATTCTGGTTATTAAACCTTTGTCGGAAGCATAACCTGCAAATATTTTCTCCCACTCTGAGGGCTGTCTGCATGCCCTACTTACTGTGCTCTTGGATGTGCAAAAGCTCTTTAGTTTAATCAGGTCCCAATAATGTATTTTTGATGTTGCTTCAATTGCCCATGGGGTCTGTCTCATAAAAAATTCGAGAACAGGCAATTCTTAAGAGATCCTCCCTCAGTCTGGCTTTGTTGGAGCAAAATTCT
>CAUYQV010055535.1:0-11738 GCA_963574575.1 Galagoides demidoff
GTACAGTGTGGGGTTTTCACATGCAATCCGAAATACTTCCATCAAACTGATCAACACAACCTTCATGTCATTTTCTCAGTTTGCTAATATTTTGTTGGAAATCTTTACATAAACAGCATATTCATGAGGAATGTGGTAATTTGATATGTATATAATTATAATTTTGTGTTAAATTAGATTTATATGTGTTGCATCCAGCTTCTGCAGAGAATGCTTATTATTTAAAGATAATCAAGAAGGTGAGTGACAATCTCAGTTTTTTATTCTTATCTCTTGCCTATTTCTTTACCTGGAATACAAATGTGTTCCTCTTTTGCCGTAATTTTTTCATCCTTCTAGGTAGCTACGGTTATTCTTCTTTCATTAATGGTACCGTCATCAGTGCTGGTTACCTAAGAATCATCAGTGATTCTGAGGCCCTTCTGTTATCCCTATTGACCCTGAAGTTGAAGTGGTATTGAAATGGATATTGGCATTCAATCAGTGTAATAAATTCCTGTCATTAAGAATTTCTACTTATGTTTGCCCCTAAATTTATCTGCCTTTTTAAAAAGAATTAAGAGCATGTTGTGGAGCTATGTCAAAGGACATTTAAGTGGCATGCTCAAACAAAAGAGAATATATACTTCAAATCCTATGGAGGTAGAGAGATGTTAGAGAGAGTTTCTTGCCTTCCAGGTAGGTAGTATCCTCAGTATAAAGAAAACAAAATTAAAAAGAGTGAGACTGTCATGTTGCCATTTGTGTTTATACATAGTTTGTGGTAATTGATTTCTTTTAGAGTTGATGTATCACAACAGCATGTACACTTCAGCCCTAGGTTACTACTCATCAGGTCTTTACAAAAATGTATCTTCCTTTGAGTTTATATGCTAAAATGAATAAGGAAAATTTTGTAATAAGAAGTGAATGCCCACCCAGTAGCTTAATGGGTTAAAAAGAGTGAGAATTACTAAATGAATTAAACTAGTGCAAATTAACTTATAAAAAGAAATAATATCAACCAAAGTAGAATTTGAAAACTTTAGCAGCTGCCAAAAGAAATATATAAGACATTTTTTCCCCTTTAGGTAAATACCTAGTAGTGGATTGCTGGGTCAAATGGTGGGCCTACTTTTAGTTCTTTGTGACACATGAATGGATTAGTAAAATGTGATATATGTACACTGTGGAGTACTACTCAGCCATAAAAATTGGTAATCTCATCTCTTTTGTAACAACCTGTATGTAACTGGAGACTATTCTTCTAAGCTAGTGGTTCTCAACCTGTGGGTTGTGACCCACAGGAACTGTATTAAAGGGCCACAGTATTAGGATGTTTGAGAACCACTGTCTAAGTATTGCAAGAATAAGAAAACAAACACCACTTGTATTCAACATTAAATTAAAACTAATCAACCAACACTAGAGTGCACATATGGAATTAAAACTCAAAGAAAATATAGCAGGTGTGGGGGAGAGGTAAATTTTCTCCTAATGGATACAATGCACACCATCTGGATCAGGGACATCCTTATAAATTTGACTCAATCTGTACAAAGAAAACTATGTGTACTCTTATAATATTCTGAAATAAAAACAGAAATAAAACAGATAATTGTATATCTATGTTTGGCAGTGACATATGATCTTTTAATGAGTTTTGTATAAGTAGAAAAAGTTTACATGAGTATGTATTACTAGAGTGTAAGGAAATTACATTTCTTTGTAATAACATTAAATCAATTCTAGTTGAAATTGCTCAAGGGAAATAAAATCATAGGTGGAAAATGGCATTCTATAATTTTCTTTGGTCCGTTTTCAAATAAGAAACCCATAGTTGGATTCCAACTTCTCTGAATGACTCTCTTGGGACTTTCTAAGTGAGGCAAGCAGGAGGGAATTCTGATTGTCTATTCAGAGGCCACCAAAATACTTCTCCTTTTTATTTATTTTACATATTTGGTTTTCACTATGTTATTTCCTTTGAAGAGACAATAGATTTTACAGTTCTTGTTACTTATGTCAGGTAGGCTGAAATTGCAAGTGAAATTGAATTTAAAATAAGTTATAAACCTCACTTCCCAATAATTCCATCATAGAATGGAATAATAGTATTCAGGCAAAGTACTCTTTGCACAGTCATGAGCAATTAGGGCCTTAAAGTTCATTGTGTACTCTATACGAATTTGTTATAGCTAAGAAGCCTAGCAAATCTCTAGGAAAGTCAATGAAGTTTAAATTTATGTTCAGACTTATCCCATAAAATTGGGATGATACACAAACATATTCAGTCAAACTGCTAAATCAAACAATATTATGAATTAATTGTGATCCCACTGGATGATTTACAATACAATTCAACAAGCCATTGAAACTCCATTTCTCTCACTGCAGAGTAAATGGAGATATGATTCATAACCTAACTAATGGAACTTTAAAAATACTATTATGTCTCATTCTGTATGAGATACACACTGCATAAGACCTGATCTCCTAGGAGGTATACTTCTTGTCTTTACTTTACATATAGAATCATTATCTGGAACTAATATATTAAAATTCATTATTAAATTCTTCTGAACAACTTTGTGTAATTTAACTCGCTTTCATACTCTCTTAGTTTATTGCAGCAATATCACTTATATTTTTCATTTTTACCATCACTATTGGTTTCTCATGTAAACTAGATGCATCACAAATGTTTTGTGTAGATATATTTAAATAATAGATATTATTATAATCATAAAATTCAAGAGCAAGTTTGCATTTAAATCCAAGACCTTTACATAAGTTATACAATGAAACATTATGAAATATTATGTATAATAAAAGTCAAATAAATTTTGAGTGCATATTTAGTACCAGACTCTGGAATAAGTGTTTTTACAAATATAAACTCACTTAGTTAATGCAATCAGCCTCTAGAATAAGCCTTATTTTTCCTATTTGTTTACTTACTTATTTATTGTTTTGTTTTTCACTTCTTTTTCATTTTAGATTAATATAAGGGTACATAATACATTAGGTTACATTGTTTGCATTTGTTAGGTAAAGTCCAAGTTGTAGGTGAGCTTTTCATCCAGGAGGTGTGCCTATACATTGTGCCTATACATTGTGCCTCTTAGGTGAGAACTTACTAAGCCTTCTCCCTCCTTACCCTCTTCCTCCTCCCCCTTCCCCACTTCTTTAATTTGTGTTTTTCTCTCCTGTGAGCATGTAGTTTTTCATCTGCTAGTTTCATATTAATATTGAATATACTGAATGCTTGTTTTTCCAAATTTCTTATGCTACTTTACTTAGGAGGACATTCTCCAAATCCATCCAGGTAAATAGAAAAGGTGTAAAGTCTCCATCTTTCTTTATGGTTGAATAGTATTCTGTGATATACATATACAATTATTTGTTTTTCCATTCATGGGTTGATAGACACTTGGGTTGTTTCCACATCTTGGTAATTGTGGATTGAGCTATGATAAACATTCTCATGCAAATGTCATTTTTTTCTTTTTGTAACTTAATTTTTATTAAATCATAGCTGTGCACATTTATAGGATACAATGCAATGATTTGATGTACAATGTCAAATGCTTAAATCAAATTTATTAATATAACCATCACTTCACTTTTTGTGGTAAGACATTTATAATGTACTTTTAGTTGTTTTGAAATGTACCCTTGCATTGTGCATGTTAGGTGAGATTCTGCCAAATACCCTCCCTTGAATCCCCTCCCCTCTGCTTCTCCTCTCCCCCCTTTCTTTCTGGACTATATTTGTGTGTTATCATTCATATGAAAGTGTAAGTGATTCTATATTGGTTTCATAACAGCACTGAGTACATTGGATACATTTTATCCCCATTCTTGATATACTTTACCAAGAAGAATATGTTCCAGCTTCATCCAGGTAAACATAAAAAATGTAAAGTCTCCATCTTTTGTAAGAGTCTCATCTTACCTTAAAGTATGAAAAAGACTCAGGATGAAGGGGTGGACATCTATAATACAGACAAATAGAAATCAGGGGCTTCAATTTGCAAGCAGGGGTTACAATTTTATTTGCAGATACAATAAGATTTAAACCAACAAAGATAAAGAAAAACAAGGATGACACTACATATTTGTCAAGGGAAACACTCAACATGAAGAGATTTCATTAACATTTATGCACCCTACCTGAATGCTCCTCAATTTATAAAGCAGACCCTAATGGATATGAGCAATTTGATATCTTCTTGCACTATAACAGTTGGAGATTTTTTTTTTATTAAATCATAGCTGTGTACATTAATGCAATCATGGGGTACAATGTGCTGGTTTTACAATAGTTGGAAATTTTAACATCCCTGTGTCAGTTCTGGATAGATCTGGACTTAAATATTGGTCTTAAACTTGACCCTAGAACAAATGGACTTAACAGACATCTATAGAACATTTCATCCTAATAAAACTGAATATACACTCTTCTCATCAGCCCACAGATCACTCTCCAAAATTGATTGTGTCATAGGACATAAGTCTAAACTCAACAAATTTAAAAGAATAGAAATTATTCCTTGTATCTTCTTGGACCCCCATGGAATAAAGGTTGAACTCAACAGCAACAGAAATCTTCATACTCAAACAAAATCATAGGAACTAAATAACCTTAGGCTGAATGATGGCTGAGTCAAAGATGAGATTAAGCATAGCATGCCTGTAATCCTACCACTCTGGGAATTGAAGGTGTGTGGATTGTTTGAGCTCAGGAATTCAAGACCAGACTGACCAAGACTCCCTCTCTACTAAAAAAAAAAATTTGAAAAATTAGCCTGGCTCTGTGGCAGGTACCTATAGTCCCAGATACTCCAGAGGCTGAGGCAGGGGACATCACTTGAGCCCAAAAGATTGAGATTTCTGTTAGCTATGACTCCATGGCAGTCTACCCAGGGTGACAGTGTGAGACTCTGTAACAGAGAAAAAGAAGATATTAAAAAATACCTTTCATCCAGGTAGATAAAAGTGATGCAGTAACCTGGGTAATCGCATGTCACTCATCAATGCTAAATTCAGGAAGAAAATGTGTTCGATTCTACATAGTCCTGAAGGAAACATTTGTGACCCAGTAATTCCATGCCCAATCAAGTTGTATTCATACCATGACCAAGAAGATTTAAATCTGAAATGTCTAAATAGAAGGACTCTCATGAAATAAATATTTTGTGAATATATTAAACTTAATTGAGTCTAAATGAGACTGACTGGATAACCCACTTAATTAAATTTCTGGCAGTTTCTCTCCTTTTTTTTTTTAAGGCAAAAGACAAATTTCAGAAAATTAATTTGGCATTTTAAATAACTTCACGAAAATAATCTCCAAATTACAGTTTACTCTGCTTAGCAAAACTTTGGGTTCTGAGCACCAGTGTTTATGTCTACTAACACTATTAGAAGTATGGAATTTAAAAAAAGATCAAGAAAATGAGAAGACAATCCACAGACTAAGAGAAAAATTTTTTAAAAAACATATCTAATAAAAAATTGCTAGCCAAAATAGGTAAAGAACATTCAAAAATCAGTAACAAGAAAAGAAACAACTTGATTTAAAAATGGACAAAAGACCTGAATAGCTACCTCAGGAAAGAAGATAAACAGCAAATAAGCACATGGAAAAATGGTCAACATCATATGTCATTAGAGAGCTACAAACTATTAATCGGTGATGAGATACCACTGCATACCTGTTAAAATTCAAAACACTGACAACATTAAATGTTGGTGAGGCTATGGAGCAACTTCAGAAGCTGGAAGGGAATGTAGTACAGCTACACTGAAAGACAAATTGACACTTTCTTACAAAATTAAACATACTTTTGCCACACAAATCCAGCAGTCAAGCTCTTGGTATTCACCTAAAGAAGATAAAAACATATGTCCGTATAATAACCTACACATACATGTTTGTTTAGCAGCTTTATAATTGCTAATACTTGGAAGCAACAAAAATGTCCTTTAATAGATGAGTGAATAAACTGTAGCACATTTAACAATAGGATGCTAGGTTCAATGCTAAAAAATTAGCTGTTAAGCTAAGGTGACCAGACGTCCTGCTTTTGGTGGAACAGTCCTGATTTTTAACAATTTGTCCCGCGTCCCATGGCATTTTAAAAGTCTTGATTTTTGGAAAGAATGCACGACAAGCTAGGGAACACAGGAGAACAGGAAGGGAATATACGGTTTTTGGCTGCCATGTGGCTATTCCACCAGGATATGCGTTTTATATTATTTTTGTTAATTTTAGTAATGTTAAACTTTAATAATAAATAATTGTTGAGAACTGATTATTGAGAACTGCTTATCAAAGTTTGCATTGTTGTCAGCCTCCCCCCCCCCCCCATGGTGTCCTGCTTTACCAATGTTAAAATCCGGTCACCTTCTGTTAAGTCATCAAAAAATAATGCAAGAACCTTAAATGCATATTAAGTTAAAAAAAAAAAAAAAAAACAAGGGCAGCACCTGTCGCTCAGTGGGTAGGGCACCATACCCATATACAGAGGGTGGCGGGTTCAAACCCAGCCCCAGCCAAACTGCAACAAAAAAATAGCCAGGCATTGTGGCAGGCACCTGTAGTCCCAGCTACTTGGAAGGCTGAGGCAAGAGAATCACCTTAGCCCAAGAGCTGGAGGTTGCTGTGAGCTGTGACGCCATGGAACCTTACCAAGGATGACAAAGTGAGATTCTGCCTCTAAAACAAAAAACAAAAACAAAAACACAGTAGTCTTTGCCGGTGCCTTGATCTCAAACTTTCCAGCCTCCAGAACTATGAGAAATAAATTTCTAAAGTTTACAAGCCACGCAGTCTATGGTATTTTTAATAGCATTGTAAACAGACTAAGAGAGTAATTTTTTTTTTTTTGTACAGTTTTTGATCAGGGCCAGGTTTGAACCCACCACCTCCAGTATATGGGGCCAGCACCCTACTCCTTTGAGCCATTTGAAGAAAAATATCCTTCTCTGATACACAGATCCAAGGTAACAAACAGAGAAATGGATGGACCTGCCATGGCAGAAAGGGCAAGCTGGCTCTTGTAGGATTTTTAGGTATAAGGACACCAATCTTATTCATGAGGGTTTTCCGTCCCTGAACTAATCTTCTCCAAAAGGCTCCACCTCCAAATGTCATCACCTTGGAGGTGAAGACTTCAACATTTGAATTTTGGGAATGATGTAAACATTTAGATCATAGCAACATTTATTTTAATATGATGATTTTTAAATGTCATTAGTTACCTATTGCTCCTTGACATCTAGCAATTTTTTCCTGAAATATGTTTAATCTGTAATTTAATATGTAAATCCAAAGATGGATATTCAGGACAGATGACTGCTGAGAAATTAGAAGTTACCACCATATGTAACTCACGTGCTTCTACAATTTCATGCTGAAGTTGTTTTATTCCAAGAAATAAATAACTAAAAATACTAAGATCTTATAAAGGGGTAGTCAGAAACCCTTACTGAATGCTGAATTTGTATAGTGCCTTCATCCAACACATTATTAAAAACCACGTTCAAGTTGGATTCGGCTTTTTACATACACACATTTGAGCTTTGGACACAAAACTATGGCTGCCTTCCAACAATCAAGAGCAAATAGATTTAGGCACAAAATCTTCCTCCCTTTTTGGCCTTAGCTTATTACTGAGATTTTCAGTAATCTTGAAAGTCTAACCTGCCTTCTGCTAATCTTTTATTTATCCATCTGTTTACCTGAAATAACCAAATAACAAAAAGATATCCAGTTTGATAGAGTTAGTCATGAATTCCTTCATTCTTTCAACACTTACTGAGTGACTATATAACAAATGCTGTGCTGGGTTCTCCATGACTGTAATATGATTGCATGTGTAGATAAAACTTTATGAATTATCCAGTTGATTTTCCATCAATTTTAATATGTTCCTAAAGATTTGGACCTCATTCCTAGAATAAGCTTTAAATTTTTAACTTCATTATCCTTTCTAGGAAAGTTATTCCTCATCCTGTTATTTATCATTCATTCCCTCAGATATATCTACAGATGTGCAAACTTGTAATAAGAAATAGCTCGCAGAAGTGATGTAGGAATTAAGGGAATGTTCACTGTCAAAGGGCACCATGCATGTAACACATGCCAAGTTTTATTTTCTGTTTTCAGGTTCTCATTGGCCTACCAAGCACTTAGAATTATTAGGTATCTTAAACTCACTCTTTCTATAAATCAGAAAATTGAGCCCTTATGTGGAATTCCAATGTCCTCATCTCAGTTTAACTATCCTTGCTGTTGCTTTTACTCCAAGATTTTATACATAGCCAAGTTTTTTATCTCCTACTGTCATAACATGTAACATTATCTAAACTTCTGTTGGATTACCTCCTAATTCTAACTAAAGTATACAAGATAGTCTTATCACACTAAACACAAATGTATATGGATCATCAAATGGAACATTAGCCAAGTAAATCATGCTAAACTTCATAAAAACTTTTCCTCAAGAATATTCAAGAAAGAAAATCTGGAAGAGAAACCATGGTATTCAAAAGATAATACAACACAAATTATTGGGTTCAAAAAATAATAATGATATGGTAATTTGAAAATAATAAAACAATTAACTTTTGTTGACTACCAAATATGTGCTGAGTGTTGTATAAAGTATGTTACATAGATTATATATCTAAACTTTCAAGAGTACCAAGATTTTTAAAGTTTATAAAGTCATGGATCTTGATCATGGCTCCTCATGGTAGAATGAAGACTAAATGTAGATCTAGGTGATCTGTGAATGCTTCTATAGTCCTACCAGGACATTGCTACAGTTAAGTAGTGTGAGTGGTATATTTTGTTAAGTTTCTGTGTGACAGAAAAGAACTATTGTAAACAAACATGTTTTACCTGTCATATGATCTAATTTCTCAATTCTACATATTTTGAGAAACTGAGAAAACTAAGTTCTAAGTTTTATAGATTATGACAAAAATGATATATTGTATATAAATATATATTACTTATTATACCATCTAATTTCTCAATTCTCAGTCTTCCCTCATCACTGCCTAATTATTCTTTTATTTAACAAAGTAGATTCCACAGAAAATCTGTGGAAAAGTAGAGAAATACACAATGACTGAGTCTTTTAGGGGGAGGAGAATCTAGTCTATTTGGGAAGGCATATAATGGTATAAATCTGGTGTTCTGATATTGAAGCCATCTCAAAATGCAATAATGATAAAAAAAATAACAGATTTTATCAATTTTTCTGTTATTCAGTTCACTTTGTACATTGAGCCCCATTCTACCAGGTGATGGGAATTAAATCCCAGCCAATTCTGTTTATTTTAGCCTGTTCAGAGTAATCTCCTTATGGGGTTTCCTGTTTTCTCTTTGGACTGTGTTTAAATTAGTGGTGAGAGGATAAGAGATTCATGTAGGGCCATGGTGTCATTTGAGGGATCCTTGATTGTCATCTTTCCATATTTTCGCCTAGTATGACATCTTGTCCTATGTGTGCTTGGTGATTGGAAGAGACAGATTACTAATATATATCTCTGACCTTACCTTGAGGTCTCTTGGTCCCACTGTCCTTTGTATGACGTCCTCTACCCTCTCAGAAACTTATTGAAGCAAGCTGCTATTCCTGCCACTTCTGTAGAATAGATGGATAATGCCTTAGTCCAGGCGTCCTCAAACTATGGCCTGCAGGCCACATGCGGCCCACCTAGGACATTTATCTGGCCCACCGGGTGTTTTTGCCGCTGCTGCCTGTCCCGCTTAGCAGCCAACTCGTCCTGGGGCCTGCAATCCGGTCCTCTACTGGTCTGAGGGACAGTGAACTGGCCCCCTGTTTAAAAAGTTTGAGGACCCCTGTCTTAGTCTGTGTGTGCTGCTAAAACAAAAGAAATTTGTTTCTTACAATTCTAGAGGCTAAATTATGGTAACATAGAGAAGAAAGTGACATTGCCCAAGTATCGATATTATAAATGACATATTTTTGCTCTTTTATGATAATAATAGATTTAATATCTTCTCTCTGATCTTCCCTCCACCTAGTCTCTCACAGTAAATGTCTGTGTTTATGAATTGTAGTGTATATGAAATGTGCTATGTCCTGGATTGCATTTCATTTAGATTTTATCTTTATTAATTTTGTCCTGAATACATGCATAAGGTTTTCGAAACAGAGATAGATTATCACTCTTCAATTCAAGGAAAATATCAGTCATGTGGCTCCCCACATCACAATTCCTACCCCTACGGAGATGCAGTGAAGTTAGGCCAGGTGTCCAATACATAAGAAAATGCTGCAAAAAAAATGAAGCTTCCCTATAAAAAGATTAAAATTAATTAAACCTCTGCTCTTTAGAGATGAGATAAAAAGGATTCTACCTACATTCTCATTCTCACCTTTTGGAATATGAGGAAATATCAAAGAGCTCTATCTCTTTAATTTTGTAACCTACAGATATTTCCAAAATTCCAAGCCTCACCACCCCCTTTGAAATGCAAACACCTAGCTCCAGAATTGATAGCTCTTTCTTGAATTCTCACCGATTCAACAATTATAAATTATTTCTAGGGCTTGCTTTTAGTCCAGGATCCAAGGTTTCAGTTTAGAAATGAGGAGCTGTACCTATGCAAAAACACAAAGCTTTTTCCTTTGTACCGCCCATCTCAGATGCAAATACAGAGAAGATACAGGAATGACTGTTGATATTCAGTGTTATTCCACTTAAGCATATACACTGTCCCTAACTTCCACAAATTTCAATTGTAATAAATTATTTATTTATTTATTTATTTATTTATTTATTTATTTATTTATTTAGTGAGACAGAGTCTCACTATGTTGTCCTCAGTAGAGTGCAACCTCAAACTCTTGGGCTTAAGTGATTCACTTGCCTCAGCCTCCCAGGTAGCTGGGACCACAGGCACCTGTCACAACACCTGGTCACTATTTTGTTGAAGTTGTCATTGTTGATTTAGCTGGCCCTGGTTGGGTTCGAACCCACCACCCTTGGTGTATGTGGCTGGCACCCTACCCACCGAGCTATGGGCACCACCTGAACTCATATTTAAGAATGCAGAAACAAAATTTCTTATTTTTGTCTTCCTAGTGGCTATTTCTGGGCTCAGTGTCAGCTTGAACTGATACTCAGTTGAACACAAACTATGAGAGAATTTTAAGAAAATGGAGATGATATTCTTTTAAAAGACCAAGAGTGGACTATATGACAAAATTAATTTTACCTTATTTTGTGCTATATCTAACTCTCACATAAACTTTATAAATAAAGTATAACACATTCACTAAACAACTAAATCAAAATTTACTCTGAAAACAAGCTAGATTTCTAGTTTTTAGAATACTGACACAAGAAATATTCTCGTAATAGACTTAAGTGGTTCCTATTAAGACTTACATGTTCTTTCATAATAGTTTTCATTTTCTGATACAACAAGAGAAATATCATTTTTTAAAACCCATCTGTCCATTTATTTAATGTTGTATAACTATCCAGAGACAAAATTGTTTAAATATGCAAAATTTATATTGGAAAAAATAAAAAAAATTCTTTATTAAATCATAGCTGTGTACATTAATGCAATCATGGGGTACAGTGTGCTGTTTTCATATACATTTTGAAATACTCTCATCAAACTGGTTAATATAACCTTCATGTCATTTTCTTAGTTATTGAGTTAAAACATTCATACTCTGCTTTTAGAAAGATTCACTTGT
>CAUYQV010055538.1:0-30018 GCA_963574575.1 Galagoides demidoff
AGCCCCGAGACTGCATCCAGGTCTGACACCCAGCAGCTCTGTGCTCTGGCTCATTTAACTTCTCTGGGCCTCACATTCCCCACCTGTAAAATGGGGCTCAGACCACAGCTACCTCATAGGCTGTGGTGAGGATTACTGAGCAAATACATGGAGTGGGTGTAGACAGCAGCCTGGGAGGCAGTGAGCGCTCAGTGAGGGTCAGTCAGTAAAACACGATGACAAAGGCCATGAGGACAAAGGGTGGTGGTGGATGCTTCGCACAAGGGCTGCCACACAGCAGGCTGGTGAATGGACCTGCTCTTCCTGTGTCTGAACCCTGCCTCGTCCACAGGAGGCCTAGAGGGGATGAGTGGGTGGGAGTTCCTGCTCCTGGAAGAGCCTCAAGCTCTCAGCTGGGTCCTACAGCCCTCACATTTCCTGCCACCCAGGGTCACATAGTGCTGGTCCTCACAGTGTGTGATGTTTGTTTCTCCTTCAACCCCATTAGAGGCCAGCTCAGTGACCTTAAGACCTTTCATCTCTGCACCTGTATACATGGGCCCAGTGCCAATACAAAGCAGAGGCCAACCAAAGATGGTTTTCTTTAGGGTGAATGAATGGGGAAATATGTCCAGGGTCACCCAGCAGGGATGAAACCAAGGCCTCCTGACCCCCAGAGCAAACTTAGCAGCCCCTTGGTGGCGTCTGCTGTGAGCAGAGGCCCCTCCCTGCTCCTCCTGCTCAGCCATCCAGTTATACAACACGTGTCTATGAGACCTCCCTGTCCCTGCTTTAGGCCAGGAGATGCCCCAGAGCAGAAAACACAGAAAACTTTGTCCTATGACCTGACACTCAAGCAGAGAGAGAGAGGGATGGAGAGAGAGAGGCCACAAACTGGTGATAGAAATCCCAGCTAGGCCAGCAGGCATTTTTGGCAACACCCTGCCACACCTTCCGAGAGATGGAACTTTTCAGCAGGACCTGGGGGGTCTTCAGGGCCCTTCCTGGCTGCTTGGCTGGAGCAACAGAGGCCAAGCTTGAGCTCACTGTTGCTCTCTGGGATGTAAGGGTCAGAAAAAGGTAGCTGTGTCCCTTAGCATGGTGCCTTCCTGACTGAACAAATATAAAGATGAGTTAAGTCCATTTCTTGGGAACAAAACCTAAATGATCGCACCTTAATCAATAGAGAAGTTTATTTCTCTGTCATGTGTGACCTTTCATACAGGGGTAGTTTGGCTGCTCCTTTATTCATAAGGGATCCAGACTTGTGTCTTTCCATGTCATCGTGCTATTCCATGGCTTACATACTTTAGGGGTCTCAGGGTCTGAAATGCTTGCTGGAGCTCCAGCTGTCACATCTCATTACAATAGCCTCAAAGGGAAAGAGCTCACATTTCAGGTTACCTAGATTTTTGTTATTAGCCTTGCTAGGAGCTTAGAACAATTTCTCTCTACATCTCACTGACCAAAAGTTTGGCCATTATCCATACCTAGAGGCAAGAGAAGCCGGAAATGTTTTCCCTGGGTGATTTACTGTCCTAAAAAAGTGGGGTACCTTTATTAAGGTAGGAGTGTGGAAACTTGGAAGGCAGCTAACAGCCATTGCTGCCACCTGTATTTGCTGGTCCATGTGTCTGTTCACTCTGCAGCCAGTCCTGACCACTGCTCACTGTGAGCTCACCGCTCTCCTTCAAGCCTGCACAGACATTTATGAGGTCAGAACTAGAGGCTTAGGCAGGAAAGGCTCCAGTGGCAGGGGGTGTAGCAGATCTGTCTGGCCTTGGGACCTGTGCTTCTTTGTTCCAAGGCACTTCCATGAACCCTCTACATCTAAAAGTTGAGTCTGGGCCCTCCCACTCATCTCTGCTCCTCATGGAACCTTGTCTAGGGCCTGTTAACTCTGACAGTTCACATGATTTCAGCAGTCTCAGCTTTCAGTTTTATTTTTTTTTTAATTTCCGATTAATATGAAGGTACGATTAAGTTTCAATGTTTGCATTTGTTAAAGTCCCTGTCATAGTTGAGTCCTACACCCAGGAGGTGTGCAATATACCCTTACGTTGTGCCCATTCACTGAGAATCCCTCCTTTTCTCCTCTCTCTTCCCCTTGAGTTTTTATCCTGTGTGGGCATGTATTAGCTCATCTACTGGCTTCATGTTAGTATTGAGAACACTGGATACTTGCTTTTCCATTCTTGCCATACTCTACTAAGAAGAATATATTTCAACTCCATCCAGGTTAATACAAAAGATGTAAGTGCTCCATCTTTTTATGATTGAATAGTGTTCCCTGATACACATATATGAGACATCAGTAATCCATTCATGTGTTGATGAGCATTTAGGTTGTTTCAGCATCTCGGCCTTTGTAGATTGAGCTGTGATAAACCATCTAGTCAAAATATCCTTAGGATAAAATAATTTTTTTGTTGTTGTTTTGGGTAGATGCCTAATAATGGGATTGCAGGATCAAATGAAAGGTCTAGTTTGATTTCTTTGAGGATTCTCCATACTTCTTTCCAAAGAGACTGTATTAGTTTGCAGTCCCACCAACAGTGTAAAAGTGTTCCCGTCTGTCAGCATCTGAAGTTTTGGGACTTGTGATGTGAGCTATTCTCACTGGACACTGACATTTTAATACTATACACAAACATTAACCCACAGTGAATTGAAGACTTAAATGATAAGATCTAACAGGACAAAACTCTTAGATTAAACCTAAGGGGAAAGTTTCAGGACAGCATGGGTCCTGATACTTCCTGCTGGTGGATCCTGAGGGATAAAACCGAATATTGAGAAACATGTGGAATAGTGTTGCCTTAAGGGGACAGGGAGAGATCCGAATGCCTCTTTGATTTGTTTTTTTCTTTGTGTTTTTTTTCAACTAAACTTGTCAGTTTATTCAGATTTTCTTAATTTTTCCTTTAATGTTCTTCTTCTGTCCCAGGATCCAATCCAGAATACCACATTACACTTGATCATTGTGTCTTCTTTGCCTCTTCTGTTCTATGACAGTCTTTCAGACTTTGCTTATTTATCATGACCTTGACAATTTTCAGGAGTACTAGATAGGCATTTTTTTTTTATTAAATCATAGCAGTGTACCTTAATACTATAATGGGGCACAGTGTACTGTTTCTATATACAATCTGAAATACTTTCATCCAACCGATTAGATTAACATAGCCTTCATGTCTTTTGATGCCTCTTTGATTTGAATAGGTCTGAGACTTTGAGGCAGTGGTCAGGACTGTGGCTGTTGCTTCAACCCCAGGGGAGGCTCAGCCCCACCAGCATAGGACCCCACCCCTTCTCTTCAGCCCCCTTTCTGGATCCTAACTTCCCTTCTATATGTCCTTTGCTGGAGGTATCAGGACTCACAGGACAGCTGGTGAGGGTCTATTTTCGATTGGCCATTTCAAGATGTATAAAGAAAAGTTAGGGAATTTCTCCTGACCCTGGGAAATTCACAGAGGACTGTGAATACATGGCTATTGTTTTTGATTTGACCTGGAATGATATGTGTGTGTTACCCTCACATTGATATTTATAGATGAGAGAAACAGGATTTGGGCAACTTGGTCAGGTCTAAGGCAGAAGTTCTCAATCTCGCAATCTGTGGGTCATGACCCCTTTGGGAGTTGAATGACTCTTTCAACAGGGTTGCCTAAAACCATCACATACACCCCATACAAATACAGGTGTATGAAAATAATTTTATGGTTGGGGGTCACCACAACATGAGGAACTGTATTAAAGGGTCGTAGTATTAGGAAGGTTGAGAACCACTTGTCCAAGGGGATCAACTCCATGCCCTAGTCAAACCTAGAAATCAAACAGTACAAGGGGATCCAGGGTGGAATCACCATCTGTGTCAAAGAGGATCCCATTTCTGCAACCACATGCTAGTGTCTTTTATAAGGACATGGAAGCTATTCAGGTAAAACCACTCAACTTTTCCAAATTAATAGAAGTGGTTCAGGGAAAGGAGGAAAGCCCAGCAATATTTAGAGAATCACTGAAGCTGTCTGAAGGTATTAAACAAGGACCCAGATCAGCCGAGGCAGAAATAGTGATTAATACAGGATTGACACCTCTGACTGTGATAATCCATAGGAAACTCCAGAAGTTGGTCTTGGTCCCCCAAACATGTCCCAGCTGCTGTCAGTGGCCTCCACTGTCCCCAACAACCAGGATCTGTAACACAGGGGAGTGCCAAAAGGCCAGATTATTGGGAGGGGCATTTGTAGCAAAGTCCTCCCCAGACACCCCCTCCAAGGTGCCCTGGGGATGGTGGAAAGACCTGCTACCCTTGTGGGAAACCTGAACACTTTTAGAGAGAGTATCACAGCAGCCCCAGAAGAACCAAAGGTGAGAAAGAAAAAGCCACGAAGCACTAGTGGCCCTGTCCGAAATGGGGACATCTGGGTTATTTGGCCCAGAGTGTCCTTGGATCACGGCAGGCCAAGGGGGGAGTCCAGACCCTGGTGATCATGGTCATAAATGACCAGGCCTCAAGTCACAGGGTTCCACACTGGCTCCCACTCATCCCCTCCAAATCACACATGAAGATCCCTGGGTAACCCTGGATACGGCTGTTAACCAATTTTTTTAAATTGATATTGGAGCCACCTATTTCATCATAAAAACCTTTGGCGGACCTCTGTCATTCTCTTGTGTAGCTGTGGCATGATTGGTGCCCCACCAGGAGGTATTATACCCCCACATTATGATGTAGTTGGGAAAGAATGTTCATAAGCCATCAATTTCTGCTTATCCAGGAGGTTCCCATGTCATTGTTGCAGAGAGTCATTTTAGTCAAATTGGGCCTCAGATGCCATACCAACACCAGACTATTATGAGCAGCCCTTGACATTGCTGTAATGGGGAACAACAATGACCTGCAGGCCTAGAGGGCGTGGACCCTGGGACCTGGGCAGAGAGAAGCCAGGGAAGGCTGAGAGGGTTCCTCCAGTACAGGCAACTCTCAAACCAGGCCACCTTCTTCTGTTTGTTGAAGGAGGCTGGGCAGCCTTGTCTTCATGGTGTCCTGATTCCCCATTTCCCTGTGTGCGATTCCTAAACTGGCAGGGATCTATCCCTCTGTCTCTCTCCTCCCTCCCCTACCCCTGCCAAGTGGAAGGTAAATTACAAGCCTCTGTGCATTCCACAGCTTCTCTGGTTAAGTTCGGCTCAGTCTTTCTCTGGTGCTTCCCAGCTACCCTAGCCCCAAACTGCAAAAGCCGTCCTCTGGATATTGACACATTTGTGTCACTGTGTTGGATCTTTCCTGGGGAAGCCTCTCTGTTTGTTTTCTGAGTTGGCTGGGTTTGGCCATTACTGCTTTGGGAACTGAGAGGGGCAAGGGAAGGTGGAAGCATCATAGTTCTTAGCTAGGTTTAGGGGCTTCCCTTCCCCAGTGTTTGACAAAATGTCAGCTCAGGATGGGGTGGGGGAGCATCCCAGGGGACTCCTCACTGGACTGCCTCCTCAGCAATTGGAATGGCTAGGAAGGGTTGGGGAAAATGGCTCATTTTTATGTCTCCTGACTGGAAGTTGGGGTAAAACACTGGATTTGTCTTGGCGTGATCAGAGGGACTATTTCTGGTATCACTGGTTGGGTGAGAGCAGCCAAGTCATCTGAGTTGTATGTGTTGACAAAGATGCTCATGTGTTTAAATTTGTTGGTCTTCCTAGTCTGAATGCCTGATTTCTTAGGTCAACAGAATAAGTAATTGGATAAATATAAATAAAAGATACAATGTCTGCAGATTTCTCTATACACTGCAAGTGAGGGGCATAGGGTATGCTATCCTAGAAAAATACAGAGGTGGCCCTTCTCCTAACTATCTCTCTAGCCACTCAGAATCATCTTCTATTGCATGAAGACATTAAATTCTCAAGACATTCTCTTTTCATCTTTTATATCACTTAACAAACTTGTAACAAAATGTTTGTGCGATTATTCATTGAATACCCATCTTTAAAAGTAAACAGAAAGCCTTATGAACAACTTGTCGATTTCATTTACCACTATGTTCCTAGGATTCCACATACCTGAGTCCAAGGATATAATAGGTGCTCAATAAATATTTGTTGAACCAATGGATTTATCCACCACGGGTTACAGGAATATGCATAGAGCTTGAGTCCACAGATAATCCCAAATAAGTTCAAGTTTATGGATTTCCCCCAACAGTTTATTTGAGAGGTAGATCCTCTGTGAGTAATATCAAAATCTTGCCCTCAGCTCATTAGCCTTATTTGTGCTAAGTCAGCATATTAGATTCAAACAACTCAGTTGATGTAAGACAGAAGTGATTAGCATTATCTTCATTTTTAAAGAAAGCAAAGGGTCATACATAAGCTTCCAATTCATCCTTCATTTCTATTAGCAAATGTATTTTTATGGAGGCTAATATCCCCTAGTTTTAGGGTAATTTTTTAAGCTACTTTATTACAAATCCATTCTAATTCACATACCTATTTCTGTAAAGGACAATTCAGAATGTCCTTTCTTAGGGTTTTCACCGCACTTTAAAGTTACTGGTGATGTAAAGACTGGAGGTCTGGATGCACGTGGTTCTGCATATGGGGTGAACCAGGAGGAGGATGTGTTGAGAAAAAGGCAGGAAACGCGCCCCTAGTGAGGAAATATATGTGTAATCCCATCTGAGTGAGACTTTTTTCAAAGTTGATTCAATGTATGGATTTGGGGGGGAAAGATAAAAAAAGGTAACAACAACAAAAAAGGCTATCAATGTGGAAATGGGTTTTTGCAAAGAAAGGACTGAACACAGAAGAATGGTTTTGTGTGGGGACCAAAGGCCCACAGCCTGGCTCAGGTCTCTTAGAGGGGCCCACCTGTGCTACTGTTATAAAAAGGAGAGGGATCACAGAGAAACATTCAAGTGTTGCACTCCTCGGTCAGGAAACACAGGAGGACAGCCAGGTTCTCTGACTCCCTAAATAGTTTGGTTCACAGGACTTTGTTATCCTACTCAGGATAATCAATGCAGGCCAGCAGGACCTCAAGTCCCCAGTTGACATCAGTGTGGGGAGACCAAGCACGCCGTGTGCATCTCTGCCACGCACACAGCCTAGAGACTCCTGTGTTGCTGTTGGGTGACCTTGGTAGTTCCCTCAAGGCCCCTTTCCACTGAGTGTTTCTCATTATCTCTAAATACTACTCTGGTCCAGGCTGCCTGCACCAGGTGTGCACAGCCCCAGCTGTGAGGGGAGGACCCCAAACAGCAAAATACCCAGGACTCAGCTTTCTGGGGTGAGATTCATTTGTACTGATTTGGAAGAAATAGGAGTGAGATGACTAAGAACCCTCTCACCCTGCCACCCACAACCATGGAAGAAAAGGCAGAGAAGGGCAGTGAGGGGACAAGTGCCCAGGATGCACAGTCAAGGCCCAATGACTGTCCCAGCTGGTTGGGGGGGTGGGGGGAGTCCAGGCCATATTTCAACTCCGTCCACTGGGGCTAGGAGGCCTCAGCAGGTTGCAGGCTGCTTGTCTGGTTCCCCACCCAGCTGGGAGTCCACACCTGGCCAACCTCCCACACTGTGACACTGTGCTTCAGGATCCCGAGAGCTCCGGGCCTTCTTGTTTACATAACCAAACCCATCTGAGTATCTCTTATCGTCTCTTAATATTTGGGACTTTGATTCTGATGGAGTTTCCCCCCACCCACCATAAGGAAGGGCATTGTAGAAAAACAGAGTAGCAAATCTGAAAGTTATTCACTTCTTCTAAATGATACATTTCATATACCTAAATTAGTTGGATTTGTTTGTTTACTTTCTCTTGCAGTCTGCTTTAAAGACCCTCTTCTTTTGGAGCAGTGAATGCCTTTGATCTAGTTAGCCAAGTACAAGAGTGTCTGTTACAAGGTATTTGGAAAAGACACGTGGATAAATTTTGAGGATCTTATCTGCTTAAATGTATAAATGAATATAAGGAATAACACCCACAACTTTGCTGGTTTTCTTTGGAGAGTAGAATTAAGAATGGTTTTTAACTTTCTAATGTTCATATTTTATCTGATTCTTGTATTTTTTCCTACATGTTTTGCAATTAATATTATTTTTATTTTTGGCTCGAATTCATAGACCTTAAATGTTAGTTCTAACGGAGTGTATTCAGAAAGGTGGGCAAAGGCCAACTGCAGAACCCTAAATGGCACTCTCAGTATATAGGGGGATGGATCTTTGAATGGGGAAACAGGAATTGAGGCTTTAAACTGTTTTATAAAATTAACAAATTGGAGCTTCTGTACATTTAGTTTGACCACAGGGTGGGTGATGGATTAGAGAGGTAGCAAATGGAGAGAGGGTGAATGGGAACAAGTCAGTGAGACAGTGGAGTGAAGGAGAAGGAGCAGAAGCTCCTAGGAAAGCCCCTGCCAATAAATTTATTCATAGCACAGTAAAAATATAGGATTTCGGAGCCGGAGGAGCCTTAGAAGTCAGCCAGCTCAAGCTGCTCGTATTTTGGCAAAGGAGGCGGAGAGTAACAATCACTTAAGATTGCCGCAGCTCCAGGAGCCTCACCTCCGGTTTCTGTATCTAACACAAAGGCTCCTCTGCTAGACTTTGCAGCCGCCTGTGATAACTAATACAGATGAATGAACAGACTGGGTTCATTTTTACTGAAAATCTTTGATATGGCAGTCACTATGCCTGGCCTTTATATGTGTTATCTCCAATTCTGACAAATAGCCTGCATTGTAGGTAGGATAATTCACTGTGAAGGTCCACTTCACAGATGGGTAAGCTGAGGCACAGGGAAAAGAAATAACTTGCCCAAGTTCACAAGGATAGTGTATGACAAATTTAATCCCCAATTTGTCTTATTTCTTCAGCAGTCCCAGTTGAATACTGGGAAGGATACATATAAACCATGGTTACATAACTTACCAAGTAGCTTTTTTTTTTTAATAACAGAAGTGAATCATTTATTATTCACACATAAACTTCTGTGTGAATGTTTGCCATTATTCATACATATAATTGACTGCTTCACACTCACTAGGCACTGTGAAAAGAACTTTATATAAATTATTTCATTTTTTTCCCTGGGGCTCTTATTTAAAATGCGAATTATTATTTTTTGTATTTTAGGTTAATGTGAGGGTACAAACAACTATGTTACAATTTTTGCATTGGTTAGAGTTTCTCCTATAGTTATGTATGTCTCCCACCCCAAAGGTGTGCCATATACCTTACATCGTGCCCATTTGGTGGGAGCACACCAACCCCCCCTCGCCCCCGCTCATTTCCCCTCCCCCAAGCTGAATTAAATTGAGTTTCTCTCTTATGTGGGTGTGTATTTGATGTCTACTGGCTTCATGTTAGGGGATCCAGGCTCCATTCCCTTCCTCTAAGACTTTGTCAGTGCCCTTCCTCTTGAAGGCTGAGGAGAGAGAGAATCCATTAGTGTCTTTCAGAGCGTGATTACTCCTCAGCACTTTGATGATACACTGTCTCTTCTAAACCACAGGGGCCAGGCACCAGTCTTTCTCGATGTATAAAAACACTTGGAATACAGTATTTGATTGAAAATCAAAACTCTTCCCACAGAGCTCCTAAATCCTATCCTAATGTTTGAGTTAAAGACAGGTCTTTTTCAGGAAAGATGATCCCAATGGTATTAGCAAAGTCAAACTCGCCTAATAACTGTGCTCCAACCACTCTTTGTACACGCACACCTGCACATGTGCACACACACACTCCCACCACTGTGTACGCACCCACACCTGCACATGTGGACACACACTCCCACCACTGTGTGAGCACCCAAACCTGCACATGTGCACACACACACTCCCAACACTGTGTGCACACCCACTCCTACACATGCGCACACACACTCCCACCATGTGTGCGCAACCACACCTGCACATGTGCACACACCCCCACCACTCTGTGCACCCACATCTCACATGTGCATACAGATACACACAGCAACAGATGCATGTGCATCCCTGTTGGAGTTTAGTTCACTGCACAGGAGGTGGCAGAATCTTCAAAAGCTCATGAGAAATACCTTTCTCTTTTTCTCTCTCTCCTCCTCCCAAATAAAATGTTAATTGAGCACTTTTTCCACAGGATTAGTGGGCTTTCCTGCCTCAAGCTATTACTCTTGATATATCTGAGGCAGGTAAAGCCACACAACTCTCCCCTTCCTGGCTTCCTGAGTCTCTGGGAAGTTATGTGCAGTCACATGGACACCTGGATTCTATAAAATCCTGCCCACTGCTGCACCAATGGGATGTCTGCCTGGAGCTGGGACTTCTGGGATCTCTTGTTCCATCTGCCAGGGTGCAGATGAAGCTGGTTTCTAGTGAGAACTCTCACTGGCTACACAAGAAAAAGTAAACAAAAGTAGTCAATTTTTCACAGTACAAAATACATTTAATTTAAAGAGATATTTTATATCATTTTATGTTTTGTTGTTAAAAGTCTTTTCCTTTGTGTTTTTTTTTCTACCAGATTTCCTTACATTGCAAAGGAAATAGCTCTCTCTCTTGGACCTCCACTAAGATAGCAGTATTGGTGCATGAAATACAAATATCTGAGAACCAGAGTCTTCCCTACCCATGAGAAGGAGAGGAACAAGAGAAGGAACAGGAGGAGCTTAGAGACCTTGCTTTGGTACAGCAGAGCTGTGACTGTGACAGTGATGGACAGGGGGTGGGGAAGGGAAGGATATAGAGATTTTTATGGCCTTAATATTATGATACCACCTAGAGAAGCTTTTAAGGAAGATGAAATTATCTTTGTTTTCTAGGTAAGTAAGCTAGCTTTCAAAAGTTAAATTAAGTTAACTATATTGACACAGCTGATAGTGACAAAGCCATAACTTATACTTGGGAATGAGTACATAGTACTTAGTTTTTCTTCCCTGAAGATTATGATGCTTTCTAGTGCAGTCCTTTAAGCTCCAGCAGCCTCGACAAAGGGCACACCACCCTGTCCATGCATTGCCGTGACATGTCAAGAACACTATGATTTCACTCCTTTGAGATGCTTTGGTTTGTTTATATTTGAATTACTCTGTATTGAGGACATCAAACAGCTTTGCCACCAACTATAATTTACCTTGCCTTTTTCACATCTGTGTTGTCAATTATTTTTGAAGTCTAAGGAATAAGACTTTAATTGCATCTATCTTCGCCACTGCTAGAGTCAACTAAAGGGAATATTTTAGAGGAGAAATGTCTCCAATTAGAATGCACTGGAATGTGGAATATTGGGAGGCAATAAATGCCATTAATAAATTTCATTCTAATTGTTCATAATCACAGTTTATAGACATCCAGAGGATTAGATCTCTGAGCATTTGGAATTCTTAAATCGAGGTTGGGAGATATGTTCCTTTTTTAAACTTAATTTTTATAAATCATAAAATCATTTATAGGGTACAATGTGATGATTTGATATACAATGTGGAATGCTTAAATCAAATTAATTAACATAACCATCAGCTCACTTGCTCACTTTTTGTGGTAAGACATTTATAATATATTCTTAGTTGTTTTGAAGTGTACCCTTCATTGTACACATTGAGTGAGAACTGCCAAATATCCTCTATCCACCATCCCTCCCCTTCCCCTCCTTTCCCCTCCCTTCCCCCCCTCTCTCCTCTCCCCTCTTTCTTTCTGGACTATCTTTGTGTTTAATCATTCATATGAATGTGTAAGTGTTTATATGTTGGTTTGATAATAGTATTGAGTACATTGGATATTTTTTTCATTCTTGAGATGCTTTACTAAGAAGACTATGTCCTAGCTCCATCTAGGTAAACATAAAATAATAAATATTTTTATGGCTGCATAATATTCCATGATATACATGTACCACAATTTGTTTATCCATCCATGGGTTCATGGGTATTTAGGCTGCTTTCACAACTTGGCTATTACAAATTGGGCTGCAATACACATTCTGGTGCAAATGTTTTTGTAGTAAAGTGATTTTTGTTCATCTAGGTAGATACCTAGTAATGATATTGCAGGGTTAAACAGTAGGTCTACTTTTAGTTCTTTGAGAATTCTCCATACTTCTTTCCAAAAAGGCTGTATTCATCTGCAATCCCACCGGCAGTATAGAAGTGTTCCCTCTTTCCACATCCATGCAACATCTGCAGTTTTGAAATTTTGTTATGTAGACTAATCTTAATCAAGTGGTAATATCTCCAAGTGGTTTTGATTTGCATTTCTCTGATTAAAGATGATGAGCATTTTTTCATGTGTTTTTTGGTGAATGGCCAAAAAACATTCACCTGTTTTGGTGAATGGCCAACAGAGAAGTTTCTGTTCAAATCTCCTGCCCACAAATAAATGGCATTGTTTGTTCTTTTCTTATTGATTAGTTTGAGTTCTCTGTGGATTCTAGTCATCAGACCTTTGTCAAAAACATAACCTGCAAAAATCTTCTCCCATTCGGAAGGTTGTCTGTTTGCTTTACTTACTGTGCTCTTGGCTGTGCAGAAGCTTTTCAGCTTGATCACATCCCAATAATATATTTTTGGTGTTGCTTCAAATGCCAGGGGGGTCCTCCTCATAAAATATTTTCCCAGGCCAATATCTTTGAGCATTTTCCCTCCATTCTTTTCTAGTATTTTTATAGATTCATATCTTACATTTAAATCTTTTATCCAGTGAGAATTAATTTCATTAATGGTGAGAGGTGTGGGTCCAGTTTCAGTTTTCTACACTTCACTAGTCAGTTCTACTAGCACCATTTGTTAAATAGGGAATCTTTTCCCCAATGTTTTTGTTAGGCTTATCAAAGATCAAATGACTATCTGTGCTTGGATTCATCTCTAGTTTCTCTATTCTGTTCCATATATCTACATCTCTATTTTTGTGCCAGTACCATGATGTTTTGATCACTATAGATTTGTAGTATAATCTGAAGTCTGGTAACGTGATGCTGCCTGATTTTTATTTATTTCTACATAAAGTATTGCCTATTTAAGATTTTTTTCTGATTCCATATAAAATGAAGTACTATTTTTCAAGTTCTTTAAAGTATGATATTGGTGCTTTGATAGGGATGACTTTCAACCTGTGGATTGCTTTGGGTAGTATGGGCATTTTAACAATGTTGATTCTTCCCAGCCAGAAGATTGGTATTTTTTCCAATTGTTAACATCTTCAGCTATTTCTTTTTTCAGGGTTTCATAGTTCTCATTATAGAGCTCTTTCACTTCCTTTGTTAGATAAATTCCCAGGTATTTCATCTTTTTTTTGCACTACTGTAAAAGGAATATTGTTGGTATGTATAAAAGCTACTGATTTGTAAGTATTGATTTTGTATTCTGAGAGACTACATATTCCTCGATCACTTCTAAGAGCTTCGTAATTGAGTTCCTGGGGTTTTCCGGGTATAAGGTCATGTCATCTGTGAAGAATAAGAGTTTAATCTGCTCTGACTTCATTTGAATAGCCTTGGTCCCCTTCTCCTGCCTGATTGTGATGGCTAGAACTTCCATTACTATGTTGAATAGCAGTGGTGACAACAGGCATCCTTGCTTAGTTCCATATCTAAGTGCAAATGTTTTCAATTTTATTCCATTCAATATGATATGGCTGTGGGTTTGCTGTAAATGGCCTCTATCAATTTAAGAAATATCCCATCTACACCTATTTTCTTAAGGGTTCAAATCATGAAAGGATGCTGGAAGTCATCAAAAGCTTTTTCTGCATCAATTGATAGACTCATATGGTCTGTGTTTTTTATTTTACTTATGTGGTGTATTATATTTACAGATTCATGTATGTCGAAGCAACCTTGTAACCCTGGGATAAAACCAACTTGATCATAGTGTTTTTTGATACCTCGTTGAATTCTGTTTGCTAAGATCTTATTGAATATTTTTGCATCAATATTCATTAATGATATTAGTCTATAGTTTTCTTTCTTTGTTGGGCCCTTTCCTGGTTTAGGGATCAAGGTGGTATTTGCTTCATAGAATGTGTTGGGGAGGATTCCTTCTTTTTCTATGCTTTGAAAGGGTTATTTAATATATGTACTATTTCCTCTTTAAAGCTTTGTTGGAATTCTGATGTGAAGCTATCTGGTCCAAGTTCTTCTCTCTCCATATATGTGTCTTTGACACCAATTCTCATTTAATGAAATTACAGCATTTGCATTGTGCTGTTTTGTCAAAAGGAGAAGTATGGGATCATGATGTAAATTTATTTAGCATGTTAACATAAAAGGAAAAGACTAAGTCTCTTAAGATTTAAAGGGTAAGGGCGGTGCCTGTGGCTCAAAGGAATAAGGCGCTGGCCCCATATGCCAGAAGTAGTAGGTTCAAACCCAGCCCCGGCAAAAAACTGAAAAAAAAAATTTTAAAGGGTAGCTCTAATAATATTAAATGCAATAAAATTTAAACAACCCAATGGTCAGTCATTTTTGTATTGAATAATTTGTGCAACAAAATTATGCTAAATGCAATTGTGCTATTGTGCAATTATGTTATTCGAGAGCCCAGAGAAAGGACAGTTGATCCAACCTAGAGTTGGAGAATAGAAGAGGAAGCTGCCTGGGAAATGTAACACTTAATCTGAACACTGGAGTTGGAGGAGTATAAAAAAAAGAGTCAGAGGAGTCAGTTAGAATGAGAGAAGCCATCTTCAGCAAAGGAAATACAGGGGCAGGTGTAGAGACATGAGGAGCAACATGTTGTGGGAACTCCCAGCAATTTGATATGATGAAAGCCATGGCTGGACTGCTTCTGGTGGGGACCCTCAGAAAGCTGATAATGTGATGTACCTTCTTTAAAAACATATTCCTCTTTTGTTTATTGCTTTTATGGAGAAAATAATCTTAAATAATAAATCATTCATATCTCCATATTAAAATCAGATACTTATTTACATATAAGGATGTAAGTTATATGAACTTGATAGTAGAACATTTTTATCCCTATTGAATGATATTAATTAACTCGGTCAGAGTTATAACAGTAATTATTTGTCCAGTTACACAAGGCATAATGGGAACCTGAATTAACTGGCACTATATTTTCTCATTTGTTCTAGTTATATTTAACAAAACTTTGTATATTGGCAATATGCCCAGGTATCCACAAGTCTTTCTTCTCCTAACTAGAGTGTAGACTTTTCCTTTGGGGAGATAGATGACTTTACTTTTCAAAGAAGTGAAATGCTATGGACTGTCTCTTTTTTTGAAGTATTCTTTTTTAAAGAATTTCAGATTGAGGGTATAAACAATCAGGTTACACTGTTTGCATTTATTAGGTAAAGTCCAAGTTTTAGTTGAGCCCTTCATCCAGAAGCTGTGCCACATATCCTTACATTGTACCTGTTAGGTAGGAGTGCACCATTCTCCTCCCTCCTCCCTTTTCTCCCCCCCACTTGAATTTAATTGTGTTTTCTCTTGTGTGGGCACATAGGTGTTCATCTACTGGTTTCATATTAGTTTCATATTGGATACTTGCTTTGCAACCTCAGTCATTGAAATGCAATGAAAAAATAATGGACTTTGGATTCCAGCTCTCCTGCTTCCTTGTGGCGCTTCAGAGAATTACCAACTGTCTGAGCTTAAGCTTTTAGGTCAGTAAAATGGAAAGAATTATGTCTTCCTTATAAGGTCCTTTGTGTTAGCTGAGGTACTTGTATAAAAACATCCAGTATCACAGAAAGTAAATGTTAGCTCTCTTCTTTCTTTATACACTTAACAAAAAATCTAGTCTTCTTAATTTCTGTCCTTTGGATCAAAAGTAATAGAGCTCAATTATATTCACAAAATATGGTTTTGAATGTTTTTTTTGTTTTTCCTGTTCTAAAAAATACATACACAAATCTTCATTTGGACCCTAGGGTATGAGGCACATTCCTGAGAATGGTTCCCACATTGCACAGTGTGATAACACTGTCGTTGAGATCTGTGTAGCTGTCTGGGGGTCTATATTAGAGTCCAATTCCCATTCAGGTAATTGATTTTAGCACATTTATTGAAATTCAGTCAAGGTACCTTTGTGCAGGCTGTTACGACTCCTCCCCAGTCACCACTGAAGTTGCCTATAATAAAGGACAGAGGGAAGCTCATAGTGAAAACATATCAGCTGGTGACTGATCTCTGGGAGGTGAGATCTTAATTCCATGTTTTCAATGTGGAATTACTCCTTGCCCTATCTACAAGCAGGCCGTGGGTTACGAACAAGATAGGTTTTGTTCTTAAGTAAATTGTTATGTAAGTTGGAACAGGTACATTTAACCATACCTGTAGTAGCCCTGTTTGTAAGTGTGAGTCATACGTCCACCAGATGTTATAATTTAAGGACTTCCCATCACCTTCCCTACAGCATTCTATAGGCCTCTTCAGTATCTCTCAAACTCTCAAATATCCATCTTGAGAATTTATGTGATTCACTTAAGAGTGGGCTTCAATGACCTCCAATACAGCCATCAGTAATCCTGAGGGATTCCTTTGAAGGAGCTCAGGAAATTTCACCTCAAAATATGACTTCTTGATATTTTAAATTAAAGCCTTTCCAGATAAAAAGGACAGGGAAGGGGCTTCTACCTGCACAGACCTGACTGATGGATCAAAAGCTGAAAAAGAACAATGGACTTCCCTTCCTCTCCCTGTTATCTCAATATATTGCAGAATGCAACCAGACTTACCTCGAATGATTTAAAACATAATACTTGTCTCTTGGGTTAATTTAATTATTTGCAAAAAGGATCATTTACAAGTCAGTCTGTTTTCTCCATCCATTTTTCCACCCTAGGAACACTTGTTACCCCTAAACAAATTATCTGTACTCCTCATTTCTCCTCCCCTCCAAAAAGATAGGTATAAAAATATCTGAACTTCACTGGGATATTGGATACTCACTCTGTGATTCGCTCCATGTTTATTAATCTGCCTTAATTGTGAGTTGATCTTTCAATGAACTTTAGAGGAAAGGGCAAGTTTTTCCCTTACCCGTGTGCCTCTGGTGCTAAAAGTAGCATTGTTTTCAAGGAAAAACCCCTTTGTAAAATGAGTTTTAAGAACTGAACATGACCTTGTTCCTGATTTTCTGCTGATTTCTCTAATAGTGTCTGGTACCTCCACATTCTCCCATCACTCTCTATTCATCTTCCTATTGCCCTCTCTTCAAAATCCAGGGTTCACGTGATCCTTCTGCCTCAGTCTCCCAAGTAGCTGAGACTTGAAGAGTCCACTACATTGTCCATCTAATTTTCACTTTTAGTAGAGACAAAGGTCTCACTCTTGCTCTCAGAGTGGGAGCTGCAAATCAGCAGTGGATGCAGTGGTGTCTGCTGGCCTGTGCCTCCATAGGCTCCGGGAAGAAGTCCATCAGAGCCACACTGGGGCCGTGCCTGTAGTCCTAGCACTCTGGGACACTGAGCAGGGAGGATGCTGAGGCCAGGAGCTTGGAACCAGCCTGAGCAAGAGAAAGACTCCATCCCTATAAAAAACAGAAAAATTAACTGGGCATTGGTGGGCCTCATCTGCAGTCCCAGCTACTTGGGAGGCTGAGGCAGCAGGATCACCTGGAATTCAAAGTTGTGAACTCATTGTAATTTAGATTGTAGACACTTTTATAACAAAGACTATATAAAGTCTAGTTAACTATAAGCCAAATTCAACTAAACCAATAAAATAAGCACAGTATTTATCTCTAAGTTATATCTGGTATCTAGCTATCAATTTATCTATCTGCCATCTCTCAATCAATCATTCATTGAACTAGGGGATTCATGAGGCTTTAGATCACTCTGGTCATCTAAAAACAAATTTTTGTACGAAATATTTGTTATATAGGTCACTGTTTTAACACCAGGGGTGAGGGTCATGCCTCATAACTCCTTCATAAGTGATGAAATCAGTTTAGTGAGTACCAAGAGTGCACACACAGAGATACACAAATAGTAAAGAACAGAAGATGCTAATGTACAACATAGGTTAAAAGAGGAAATACCATTTTATACAACTCTTGTTTCAGTATTTTATGTCTATAAAGATAGCAAACCCTGAACCTAAACTATTTGAAAGCCCCCATTCTGCAGTAAGTTTAAGGGTAATATATTTTCTGAGCTAATGAAAAAAATATTTTAAACGCAAGCATGTATATGCCTTATGAATGCTGGTAAATTGACTTTTCTCAAGATGTTTCCTCATAAACAATTATGAATAATGCAAAATTATCATAAACTACTGTTCGAAAGAGTAAGATGAGAGCATTCTGCAAAAGTGTCTCTGCCGGGATTTCGTCAATAGCAGATAAATGGCAGCTATTATTATAAAATTACACTGAGCATAAGAGTAGAATCAAGTAGAAACAATTGTGACAGAGAAAAAAGTGTTCTCTTGGCCGTGTTTTGGAGACCTCTTGTGTGCAACCTTAAATCCACCAGGCCCCACCTGTGCACTAACTTCTGCTGCAGCCTGGGTTGGGACCAGCAACACCAGGACGGTGGCCTCTGCTCCTGCCCTGTGATCTCTCAGATGCCACTGCACCAGGTATCTGTGGAAACCACAAGGCAAGGGAATTAAACCCTATCGGACCTAGCTTGATCATTGGGGTCTAGGAATGATTCATAATTTGTTGGGGTTCAGAACACATCCCTCCAAAATACAGCATCTTAGGAATTTTAAAAGCCACACAAGAAAGTGTCTTTGACATTCCCTCAACTTTTCTATATGAAGCATGTTTCATTACAGAGAGGTCCTGCCTCAGACCTGGGGGATCCAGAACAATCTGAAAACACAGGCTTTTCCATGCCCACTGTCCCGTATAATCAGATTTCCATAGGACTGCCTTTCTTCATCAAACCTAAGCACAAAACTGCCTAGTTTTCTCTGGGGGGTTGGGTCTTCATTTATGAAAACTCTCATGTCACATTGAACTCTGTTAATTGATCCTGTTATGTCTTTCTCTTGCTAATATGATTTTTGTTATAAGGGGTCAGTCCTGGACCTTGGGAGGGGTGAGGAAAAGATACTAATTTTTCACCTCTACAGATTGATTCCTCCTTTATCCTCTAGGCCAGGAGTCCCCAGACTTTTTCAACAGTGGGCCAGTTCACTGTCTCTCTGACCGTTGCAGGGGCCGGACTGCAGGCACCAGGATGAGTCAGCTGCTAAGCCGGACAGGCAGAGGTGGCAAAAACACCCGTCAGGCCAGATAAATGTCCTAGGCAGGCCACATGTGGCCCACGGGCCGTAGTTTGAGGACGCCTGCTCTAGGCCATCAGTTCTGGAATTTATGTCATAAGTTTTCTCAGAAGTTCCCCCAGGATCAAGCCTCCTTTGTCTGTAGTTGTAGACAACTTGTTAACGCATCTTTGAATCACCTTTCTCCCTTTCTGCTTCTCTCCCCTGACACTTTGTAGTGAAAAGGTAAAATCTTTTCCTCTCCCTTTGTGAGGGTGACACTCCTATAGCAAAAGGCAGATTAACAAGAGAAAAGTATAACAAGTTTTTTCAACAGAGTTTTATGTGACATGAGCGCCTCAAATGTGAGGACCCCCAAACTCAGGAAAATCATGTGTTTTTATGGCTCCTGATGAAAGAAGTGGATAGTTGTGGAGAAGCACAATTGGACTAAGGAGTATGGTGTAATGATGGTAAACTGAGGGGACTCAGCAAGGCCTATTTGTTCAGACTCTCCTTGGCCATGCTGCACAGCATTCCTTTCCTCCAGATGTGTGGCAAGACCTCTCTGGAATGAGGGTCTTACTTTTAGGAAAGTTAGGTCAGAGGGAAACCTCTGTAGGTTTTATGTCTTGCTTGGGAAAGAGAAGGTCTACTTTCCATGATTGATCTGATATGGTGAGAGGAATTATTGCCATCCGTTAGGGGAGAAATGGGTGAGGGAGAAAGGACAGGAGAAGGTCAGAATGACCTTTCTTCTGAGGCTCCTTCAGTTGAAAGTACTCAGTATGCCAAGGGACATATTTTGGTATCATGTTCTGAGCATTTACATGCTTATTGCACTTTCCTGGAATCATTTCCCAAATAATGTACAGTCCCAGAAATACAATGGTTGGACTTCAGATTTTTGACTTTATAATGGTGTGAAATTGAAATGCATTTGGTAAAAACCATATTTTGCATTTTGAACTTCTCCTGGGCTAGTGATATAGGAGTACAATGTGAAACTTTCTCCTGCTGCTGGGCCATGGCAGTGGGCCATGGCAATGGGCTGGGGCAATGGGTTGTGGTTGTGGGCTGTGACAGTGGGCTGGGGCAATGGGTCGTGGCTGTGGGCTGTGACAGTGGGCTGGGGCAATGGGTCATGGCAGTGGGCTGTGACAGTGGGCTGGGGCAATGGGTCATGGCAGTGGGCTGGGGCAATGAGTCGTGGCAGTGGGCTGGGGCAATGGGTCGTAGCAGTGGGCTGTGACAGTGGGCTGTGGCAATGGGTCGTGGCAGTGGGCTGTGACAGTAGGCCATGGCAGTGGGCCGTGGCCATGGGCTGCAGCTCCGTCAGCCACATGATCACAGGGGAAAACCTCCCATACACCACAGTGCAATGTGTTGTCAGATGGTTTTGCCCAACCGTAGGCCCATGCAAATGTCTAAGCTAAACCACAATGTCCAGTAGGTTAGGTGTGCATATTACACACATTTTTAACTTACACATTTTCAACTTATGTTGGGTTTAACCCCATCAGTGTTGAGGACTCTCCACACCTGCACACAAGTCTTTGCCCTGCTTTTAAGGTGATCCACACTAAGGACGCCTCCAACTGCCTTCTTTCATACCTGTACCCCTCTTCTCACTGCAAATGTTGCTCATTCATAATTAGAGAAAATACACCTCAGGGAGCCAGGCTCGCAGCCCCCTGAGGGTACCCCAGACTGCTTTTCCAGATTCCAGTGCCTCAAATGTGTTCTGTAAGGGAAGGAAGTAGACAGGAGGCAAAGCAGTCGTGTCTTTGACCTTATTAACTTGGAGAATTTAAAAAACATGTTTTTTCTGAGATATAGAAAAATACTAGCAGAAAAATAGGATCAAAAAGGATTTGGATGTTAAGACAGATGGGACTAACTCCAGTAAGGATCATTACTCTCGAACAGGGCATGCATTTGCCTTCTTTGTGAAGGCAAGCCTGCATTTCTCCTCTGCCGGAGTAAATGACATATGCAAATCCTGTTTTAATACTCACTTTTTAGAAAGCCTGCTTATTTGCTTTTTATGTTTGTCTCCGTAAATTGATTAGAGAGGAATTTGTTCATACCCCAAATAAAACAATAGAGAATTGTAATTATATTTCACCACGGGCCTGCAATTTCTGCCTTAGAGAATATAATAAAATGATGAAAACACCCCCTCCTCCTTTGGAACTGAGATCCGTGCCTTAAGCTGTTGGCAAGAGCTCTGTCATGCACACCCCACCATCATCTAATGGACCCTAGGATTAAGATTCCTACCTACAGGCTGAGGGCCCAAAGCTGCATAGTTATTGCAGTGTGTTGCTTGTAGTTGTATTTGATAAGGAATTAATGACATATGAAACAGTCTAACAAATTTTAAACACCCCCTGTCTCATTGTGATTAAAAAAATTCTGACCTGGAATTGTAGGTAGCCTAAATTGGGCAGCCCTCCATAATCCTAAATGCAGTGCAGTAAGGTAAGGCTATTATCTTATACCATTTCTATTTTTAAAGAATGAGGAAATTGAATCTCAAAGAGGAAATAATATTCCCAAGGTCACATACAAAGTAAGTACCAGAACTTGCACTGATACACCTGTCTATCTGACTCTCAACACCAGCTATCTCATCCCACGTGAGCATTTATGTTATGTGCTGAGCATTCCAGTTTGTCTTTCCATCATATCCTTTTTATTGGGTCAGATTACCCACAGCTCCTAAATTTGAACAAGGCACCTGGTCACCCACCTGGTAGACACATTACCCTGCTTCCCACAGGGTGTAGTGAAGTGTTCAAGTTCTGATTAAGGGAATATGAGCAGAAGTGATATGGGTAACTTTTGCATCATTCCATTAAAAGGAAATTATATTCCTCTTTCTCTTTTTCCCTTTTTCTTCAAGGCAAACAGCTTGATGCAGCACCGCTAAGCCTAGGTCAACTACATGGACAAAACAACACCCAGAAGAGGGCAGCATATCAAGGCACAGGGATCTTGAGTCCTGAGATGACTTCACAGAACAGAGCCATGGACTCACTCTGCAGCATTCTCCTACCTCTGGACGATGACATAAAGAAAGCAATGTCTATCTTGTTCAAATCACTGCATTTGGTGTTTCTTCACTGACGCAGTTTAACCTATAACCTGAATAACAAAACTCCAAAGAATTTTCTACATGTCAGGAAAGAAAACCTGTATTCAAAGAGATTCAATAATTTCCAGAAGTTCACATGGCTGGTAAGGGGCAGTGGTAGGATGTGAACCCAAATCTGTTTTCATTTTCAGGGATTTTTAATCAAACTGTGTAATTGAACTAGAAAACTTATGACAAGGCAGATTCCTAGGCCCTTCCCCAGACATTTTGATTAAGGAGTTCTTGGACCCCACCTAGGAATTAGCGATTCTAACAAGCCCCCACATAATGTCAAGACTGCCTGTCTTATTACCACATTTTGAATAGCACTGACAGCAACTCCTTCCAAAGAGAGGGAAAACAAAAAATAAAAATGAACATAAAATAAACAGGACTTTAGTTAAGACATTTAAGTTTGAAAGCAAGAAGCCACGGGCATGACTGAAGACAAAGGAGCAAGAACTGTCATAGAAATGATCATGGCACTAACAATGATGATAAAAGCCAGCATTCACCATGAGCCCAGCATTGTTCTAAGCATTATATGCATGACTAGAGCTAGTCCTCACACATACTCTCTGAGTTAATGTTAAAAATGCCTTAAAGAGATTCGTTCCTGTAGTTATACAGTTATTGTATATTGGAAATGGGAACATAAACTTGTTTATTTGATTTCCAAACTAGGGGTCTATTTAATCCCTGTGCTTTACTATTGTCATTTTTGTCATGGTGCCTAATTTCAGAACAATAGCTCTTTGATACTTATTATAAAGTAAACTCTGTTTAAAAAAATAAAGCATCTGAAAGATCTTTATTAGCTCCTTTCTCTAGATAGGCTAAAATCTAACCTTTTGAGCTAGGCTGCTAACATATATCTCAACTTCTCTAAGCTTTAATTGTGACCATTTGTAGCATGGAGGTGCCTCATAGACACAGGGTAAAAGCTAAGCATGGCATAAGGATATGGACGCAGTTAAGGGAAGAAGTTACTAATGTTAAGGAAAAAACTTGGATTCATAATAGTGTTGAGTACACTCGATACTTTTCCCCCCAATATATAAGCACTTACACACTCAAACATGTGATAAAACTCAAATATAATCTAGCAAGGGGGAAAGGTAAAGAGCCAGAGGGGAGGAAAAGGGGGAGGGCAATTGGTGGGAGACGGGAGGGAGATTGGTGGGATCTGGCCTGAGCTGTACAATGCAAGGGTACATTTCAAAATAACTAAGAGTAAATTTTAAATGTCTTACCACAAAAATAAGTAAGTGAGGTGATGGCTATGTTAATCAGTTTGATTTAAGCATTCATATTGTATATCAAATAATCACATTGTACTCCCAAATATAGACAGTTAATATTTTAATTAAAAGACAATAAAACATTAAAAATTAATTTAAAAAAGAGGTCCAAAGAAGTGAAAGAAGACAAATCTATTCCTGAACAGAGACAGAAGTCACTTCATAGGGAGGGGAGACAACTTTATACAGGTAAATAAAATTGAATTTATTCTTCAATTTCAAAGTCTCTTATTCTTATCAGAATAAAATAAAATTTCCCAATTTCCCAGTATTCCTTTTCTTTTCTTTTTTTTGAGACAGTGTCTTGCTATGTTGCCCTCGATTGAGTGCTGTGGTGTCAGAGCTCACAGAAACCTCCAACTCTTGGACTCAAGCAATTCTCTTGCCTCAGTCTCCCAAGTAGCTGGGACTACAGGTGCCAGCCACAATACCCAGTATTTTTTGGTTGCAGTTGTCTTTGTTGTTCAGCTGGCCTTGGCTGGGTTTGAACCCACCACCCTCGAAGTATATGGCTGGTGCCATAACCACTGTACTACAGGCACCAAGCCAAAATTTCCCAGTATTTCTGACTGAGCTCTGCCTGCTACAGAATCTAATGATATTCGTGGAGTTGGTTCTCCTTTCAAAGCCACTGGGCTGAAGCACTAATGTGGAGAACACTTTGATCCCAGCCAGGACTAGGGCTGAAGACACTTGGTGGTGATTTGTCTCATCTGATAACTTGAAGTTTCTTGAGGACTAGCTTCAGGACCTCTGGGCCTCAACAAATGTTTAAAAATAATGATATTGAGGAGTGATTAAGTAATCCACATAATGTTGAAATGAAACGATCAACATAAGTATTCTGAGCGGGCTGGAAGACGTGAATGTGTAAGAGTATTTCCTATAAAGTGTCACAGCTGCACAAGTGGCCAGCCATGATATTTTGCAGGTTGCAACCAATCCTGCATGCTGACAGTATTCATCCCCTAACATCAGGATCCCAGTAGACCCATCTGAAGTCCCAAAACAACTCCAAGTTCACATGGTTTTCTCCTAAAAAGCCAATGTCTCCTTTCTATATCAAACCTGACTCTGGAATGTCTTAAAGAGAAGCATGGTTCTGTAATCTGGGAACTGAAACCCTGGAAATCAGGACTTGGGGCCAACAGTAGCAGAAATATCTCTGTCATGAGGTGGAGAATCACCCTTAAGGTTGATTCCTCTATCATGGTATAAAAGCATAGAGAAAAGGGACCTTTTCCTCACTTAGGCATATCCTACTGAGAGCATCCAGCCCATCCACATTCCTTTTCCTCATCTGTAAAATGAGACTCAAAGAAGGAAAATCTGTCATTTGCAACAACATTGATGAACTCAGAGAACATTAGACTAAGTGCAATAAACCAGGCACAGAATGACAAATACCACATGATCTCACTCATACGTGGAACCAAAAACAATGGAACTCAGAAGCAAAGAGTGGGGTGGTGGTTACCAGAGGTTGTTGGGGGCAGGGGGAAAACAGTCACTTACAACTTTGACCCAAGCTGCACAAAAAGCAATTCATACAATGAAAACATTCGCACCCCTGTCATGTCCTGACACTTTAAAAAATGATAATTATTTGAGGTGATGGATATGTTAACTAGCTTTATTAAACATTCTACATTGCATACATATATGCATTATATACATCATAACATATGTTATTACATACATATATCATAAAGTGTGGCATCACTTTATATACCATAAATATTAATATATGCAATAATAATTTGTCAATTTACAATAAAATATTTAAAAGTTTAAAAATAGTACCTATGCCTCAGGATAGCCATAATGATTAAAGACAAGACTATTAATATATAAGAACTTGATACAAATCTAGAGATATTTATAAGTCACGGTGTTTATCATTATACATACTTAGAATAATTGGATATAAATAACCTACAATAGCCTATGAACATATTAGTTTGATAATGACTGTAACAAAATACTGATTCCCAGAATTTCCAACTCACTCACATATACACATATTGACACTGACCTGTGGACACACACTGTAAATAGACATAAACACATTCACAGATTCTTTCAGTGTGGATGCTTCTTCGATCTCTGAGAGTGACCTGAAAGTTCCTAATCTTATGTCTCAGTACACTAGTGACTCACAATCAGTTGTGAATAAGACATAAATAATTTGATACATAATTACAAATATGCATAAGCATCTGTGGCCTATGATGCAATATATAAAGTACTAAGAAACTTCACATTCTGCAAAATCAGTTACTAAAATAATAGAACTAAGGAAAACCTAGGGATGGGCAGACTCTTCAAAATCTATGCAATGTTTTAACCAGAGTACTAACAAAAATAATGATGAAAATCTTCATAAAAATGTGAGTAGAGGTAAGACATCATGTTAAATTCCTAACATGTAAAGAAATAGTTAAATATGAGTTTACATATCAACAACTGAAAGTCACTTGATAGAAGAAAGTTTAAGGAAAGGTAGAGTCTGCTGATTTGGGAGACAAGGGCCAAACACACACAATGAGAAGAAAAGTCCTTTAAAAATCAGTATACTACAAAAATAAACCAAGAAGAAATTGCAATTTATATATAAGCTATCTATTTTTGTGAACTTTAACACAATTGTTTGTTGTTTCTGCTATGTCTATAAGTCACCTGAATAGTTTTCCTGACATGGACCAGGTTTCCTGATCTTGCCTGGACTTACTGTTGAAGTTGGAATCGTTTGTGGTATCCCAGTTAATCAAGATGAGATCCTGTCTCTGCTTCAAGGAAATTTTTATTCTTTAGCAGGTTAGCCTGGGCTTGTTCACATAATGGTCATATTGGTTCAAGAAAACATATTGGAACCATGCAAGGTCTTTTGAGATCTAGGCTTAGAACTGGTGGTCTTTCAATACTTTGCCCCTGGTGATTGGCTAATCAGATTCAAAGGGCAGAGAAATAGATTTCTGTTCATTATGGTAGGAACTACAAAGAGCAAGGTGACATTGTAAATAGGCATAAATACAGGATTGGTAGTGATGAAGAATATGGTCCATTCTGCGACCAATGTATCAATGAGAAATAGGTCTTGAGTGTAGCATTATACTCCTCTTCCTTCTGGGTTCTGCTTTGGCCACTTGGGGGTACAAAACACCAATGGACTACAAAATAAAAAAAAGGAATCACATGTGAAAAAAATATTACTTTCACATTTTCCTGGCATCATTCTTCTATTTACAATCACACATGGACTAATTCAGATTACAGAAACATATGTCATAGCAGAACAGACCACCAAAATTTGTAAGTGATTTGTTCTACTAAAAAAATTCAGGAAGTTTCAAGGTTATGCATATACTAACAGCTATCTCCCTCACTTATATTCCAATATGTTTCCTTGTCTTGGGAACAAGAAGTTTAAGTTACATCTACAACATTTTCTCAACCTCAGCATTGTTAACATTTTGGGCCAGAAAATTCTTTGTTGGTTCAGTGGCCACATACACCGGGGCTGGTGGGTTTGAGCCCAGCCCTGGCCTGCTAAACAACAACAACTGCAACAACAAAAAAAAAATAGCTGAGCATTGTGGCGGGTGCCTGTAGTCCCAGCTACCTGGGAGGTTGAGGCAAGAGAATTGCTTAAACTCGAGAGTTTGAGATTGCTGTGAGCTGTGATGCCATAGCACTCTACTGAGGGCAACACAGAGAGACTCTGTCTCAAAGAAAGAAAATTCTTTGCTGTGTAGACTGTTGTGCACATTGTGGGATGTTTAGCAGCATTCCTTGCTCTACCCACTAGTATCCCCTCCAGGCTGTGACAATCAACAGTGTCCCCAGACATGTTCAAATGTTCCCTCGGGAGAGGCACAATCATCCCGATTGAGACCTACTGGACTAGAGGATCAGAAGCGTGCTAATCTACAGTCAATCGCCACTATGCCACAAGTATTAGTCAATGTCAAGATCTCAGGTAAACATTATCTGTTAGTATGTCACAATAAAGAAAAGTGGAGGATCACTGTGCTTGAGAAAGGAAGACTGTGTTGAGAAGACAATAATAGTGGATTTCCACCATAAAGAGGGAAAACTGTGGATGCTCCTGGCCTTTCTTCACACATTCACTTTTCAGTGATTACCGAATTTGGGAGGGGATTGATGGTGTGTTCCCACTTCTTGTCCATTTACTTTTCCCTTGAGAGCAAACTACTCAACTCCTCTGTGCTTTAGGGTTTTCAGGGTCAGGCTTTATCCCAAGGGGTAGAGTAGGGATGAAGACAGCTACTATAAAAAGAGGTTGTCATCTAGTATATTGGTCATGATATTTGGGAAATAGATAACAAGGTTTGGTTTAGGACAAAGCACATGCAAATTACCTGGAAATTCTGATACCCCAAAGCACAAGATTTCAGAGGCCTATAGGAAATACATGGCTGCTTTTTATAGTTGTTTGGTTAACTTGAAATTGTTTTAGTGGGGCACATGAAATTTAGCCTACCACAGTTTAAGGCGGCTTTGACCTCAAGCAACTGGCTTTTTCTTTTATAGAGGCAAATAAATGTGCTGTGCCTTAAGAAAACAAAGTATGGTCTGCTTATTTAAAGCAGTGCTGCCACTCAGGAAATACATAGACCTCAGGCCAAAGAAGGGCGTTGGCAAAGAGCCTCGAAAAAAGGCTAAGGGCTCAGGTTCAGCAAACTCAGAGCATTAGGCCACTCAGACTCCCACAGAGGCAGTAGCTTCAGCAAAGCAGTAGGTTACAGGGACCTCAGAAAATGAGGGTCAGGATTGGTTAATTGCGTATGAAGTAGAGGCCCTCCTCCCCCTAACAGGAGTGTTTAAGGCCTGGGTGATTTCATATCATGAAACCTATGAGCCAGGTCTGAAAATATTCACATATAGAGGTATATTGATGCTATGCCAGTAGACACAGTGCATACCCATTTCAGCACTAGGAGCTGTAAACACATGCTCACAGGAATAGGAGAAAGGGCAACAAAGAATTTTCCAGTGTGCCAGATAGGATAAAAGACATTCCCTTTGTGATGGGGCTGCTGAGGATGTGTATTTCTAAATTTGCGAGAAAGCAACAGTGCTGCAAATACCCACATAAGAGGGAAGACCATTTGCCGTGGTGATTTCCCTGCCCCTTGTTTAGCAAATCAGTAATGTCAAGATTGACCCCCCCGGTCGAGTTTACAAAGAACGGATTGTGAATGTTGCACATAGTACCAGATGACTGGCATTGTCTCTAGAATGAGACAAAAGGGTTTTTTCTCCATCTTCTCTCCTTCATATAGACTACACCAAGGCCCTGCTGTAATCCTTACCAACACTAAGCTCATCATTTTATCCGGGATAACCTCTATGGGCTGGGGATTGGATCATTTTCAAAATTTCTTGGGGATGAGCCAGTGCTGTGATGAACATGTATGTCCTGTTACCTCTTTGGATTTCTGAAAATAGAGGCTTATAAAAGCTTTGTATTGAGCAAACAAAGGACTCATGGCCATTCCCTTGCAAGCCTCCCTGGCTTCAGCTATGGAGGGAATAAATCCTGACTCCAGCCAAGCATGGATAATCTGAGGCTGAGGTTAAGCTGAATGTGAATTTGGACAGGAAATGATTCTGTGGCCACAGAATTTGTTTTCAAATTTGATTCTTTTGAACTTTAAAGTCATTGGATTTTAACCTACAAAGAGATTGATATTTTGATTTTTTTTTTTACCCTATTTTGAGAAACATTTGTCTAAATTTGCAACACTTCTACCTTGGCCTTTCACTGTAATATGGCCTGTTCCAAAAGTTACCCATAAGGTTTCCATACATAGGGGAAAATGGGAAATTGTAGCTAAATTTACAATTATTTAAATTTACCTTTATTTACAAGACCTGTATTATGAAATTTTATAAAATATTTATAAAACATTCTCTACATGTTGGCCACCTCTTTGTAAAACTTTATAATGAATATTTTGAAAATAAAAGTACATTTAGCTATAACTTCTGATTTTCCCCATGTATGACAACTTTAGGGCCAACTTTTGGGACACCTTGTATTATAGTATTGTAATACTATTACTTGATCTCTTTGAAGAAACTGTGATTGACTATATTGAACTAAACAAGGTGAATAAATTGGAGTAAGAAAAACTTTTTTTGAAATAAAATTAATTAATGTGTTGGGGGCAATTTCACAGCCATACTGTCCATTAGTGGCTCCAGGATAATATCCAAAAAGTTAATGTTCTGAAATATCTTCATGAAAATAAGACTATGGGGTGGGGGCATTAGGGGGCGGAGCCAAGATGGCAGACTGCAGCCAGCTTTTTACAGAAGTTCCCATCCAGAAGGAGGCTGAAAGGACAGAAGTTTAGCTAATTAGCTGATGGTTTGGAGCAGAGCCAAGAGAGAAAATTGAGGAGCACACTTCAACCTTCC
>CAUYQV010055540.1:0-13334 GCA_963574575.1 Galagoides demidoff
GCATCTGTTGACTGCTTACCATGGACCGGCCTGGTGCTCTGCAGACAGGACCCTGATTACTCCCCACAACATGCTGTGATGCATTATTATTCACTTTAGAGATGAAGATACTGAGGCTGAATTTACTTGACCAAAGTCAAGTAATCAGCAGATTGGGGCCCTAACAACCCTAAATCCACCATTTCTAACTTCCATATTTTATTCAGTGAACCACTGTGCTGGTGTGAATAACATGGCTTCTTGTTTTTAAGGGACTGATAGAAGAGTGGGAGAAAAGACAAGAAATAAATATGTGCACATGATGACCAAAACTGGGAGGAAATGGGGTGCTGAGACAGAGCATGAAGGAGTCCCTGATACCCACAGGGAATTCACACAGGGAATTCTCAGAGGGCCTCTGCACTTGATGAAGGCATTGCACTCAGAGTGTTTCTGGAAAACAGTGAACTCATGCCTTTCTTTTACCAAAGGTATTCTGGAGTTAAAGGGAGTAGTGTTAAGACTGTACTTTCTGTGGAAGAAACTGGTCTTGAGTATCAACCACATAATCTCTTTCAACATCTCTCCCATTCTTCCTTCTGAGAGCCTCGTGGATCCCACCACACTGACTAATAGTCACTGTCCCACAATGTTCTGTCTCCTCAACACGTGTACTCTCCTTGGTTCCTTTCCTCCACTTCCCATTCCTGAGTGTTCTCCATCTCTTCAACTATCCTTCAAGCTCAGGTTTGTCCTCCACGGGGATGCTTTCCCGGATTACTCTGAACCATACAGATCAATCTCCCCCGTCTATGACTTCATATTCATCCACCTTCCCACATATCCCCCATCCACTCACCCACTCACACATCCATCCACTCAATGACCTATTCACCTGCCTACCCATCCATCTATCTGCTCAACTATTCACCCATACTTCTACCAATTCATCCATCCTCCCATCTAACCAACAGCTCGTCCACCTACCACCCATTTACTCACCTACTCATTCATTTACCCATGTATGCATTCCCCATTCCTCCACCCATCCATCCATCCTCCCAGCTACCCAACTGACCATCTACCTACCCACTAATTTATCCATCTACCCACTCATCTATCCACCTCTCCACCCACCCATTTACTTACCACATATCTATATTAGTCAGGGTTCTCCAGGGAAACAGAGCATGTGTGTTGTATGTATAAATTATAATTTATATGGTTACAATAAATCTCTTTATGTAACATAGAATAATACTGTGTAATTATAATAAGCTTCTCTTTCCACGCACAAATACACACACAGAAATTTATTTGAAGGAATTAGCTCAGATGCTTATGGAGACATACACATCCCAAGACCTGCAAGATGTGTTGACAGGTTTGAAACCCAGGAAAAGCTGCTCATACTTTAGTTTGAATCTGAAGACAAGAAAAATGCAAATGTCCCAGTTGGAAATTAACCTAAAACTTAAACTAAAAGAATTCTTTCTTAGCCTTTTTGTTCCCTTTAGGCCTTTTACCCACATTAGTGAGGGCAATCTGATTTCTGTGTCTACTGATTTAAATGTTTATCTCATGCAGAAACATACAGACAAAGCAAGAACAATGTTTGACCAAACATCTGGGCACCATGAGGTCCAGTCATGTTGACACATAAAATTAATCATCACAGCATCCATGCATCCAGCCAGAATACATGCCCTGAATACTAGGTACAAAGTGCTGCTATGCTGGTGCATTTACTGTATTTGTTACACTAACATGCAGTTAAACATGTAAGATTTTGGGAAATTGTCACATAAGAGAAACTGGGGAGTGATCTGAAGAATGCTGAACAATCCATTAGACTGCAAAGCAAATCTGACATCCAAGTGAGGGAGAGCAGAGCAGGCTGGGAGAAGCACTCTGGGTGAAGCACAGGTTAAGGATGGAGGGACAGTGTCCCTGGGAGCCTTTGAGCCATACGCTACTGTCAGTGGAGCCCCTCATCTTCCAGGCATGGGCTGGTCTTAGTGTCCTGCTGTGGATAGTCACTGGTCAGAAGCTTCCTGTGGGAACTGTGGCCTTGATGCAAAAGCATTTATTTCATCTCTGCAGTGGGAGGTCTGTGAGGAGTGTTGTCACGGCCAGCATGCTGAGCCCTTGTGTTGTGCCACACACACCTACTTCTCCATGTAGATTTGCGAAGCAACTCTTCATGAATCCCAGGAGCTCTTCTTACAGAGAGAAGAGTTCTTACCAGTGGCAAATGACAACAAGAGTATGTACACCCTGGCTGGCTGACCCACTGGTGGTCTCTTGCCATGGACTGAACTCCAGCTCTCCCAGTAGCATCCTCATGCCTGCATCCCATTATTAGCTTTTATCTCCTTCCTCACTCTTTATCCCACTCCCTTGCCTGGTTTCTTGGGTTCACCTCTTGAGTCTGTCACTCTTACTCATTCTGTCTCAGAATATGCTTCTGAAGGAACTCAAGACACCAAGGGAACTTCTAATGAAGCCATTTGCAAAATACTTTCTTTTATCTAGGGAAACATTTAGGCTTTAATTTCACTGTTCAGAGAGGATAGCTCTTCCTGCAAAGTATCACACAGAACACTCAATAGGCCATCTAGAGGATTTTCAATTGATACCATTTCTTTTAGATTCACCATCCAGATGCCCAAACCATGTAGAAGATTGTTGCATTTATATCATGAGGTGTCCATGTTTGAAAAGTAGGCAATACTTAGTGTGGGAATTCATTCCTGAAGCACTTTGTTTCAAAAATGCTGAGAAACATTAAATAGTGTAAGTTCAAAGCCAACTTTGGCTTTGTGTATGTGCAAAGTAAGGGATATTAGTTATCTACATGCATCTGAGCTCTATTGGTAATACAATTCCAGAACACCCTAGTAATTTTCAATTTGCTGAGAGGACAGTTCTTACCAGTGACAGATGGAACAGCAGTGTGTACACCCTGGCTGTCTCACCCCTCGGTGGTAAGACAAAACTGAATTGAAATTAATTAAAGTTACAAATCACATGGTGTCCACAAGTCCTGGGCTGACTGAGATCTTGGAGAGGTAGAATGTAGGAGTGTTCTCTGACCCAATGCTTCCTTTCACCAGTGAGCAAAGCTCCCCGGACATCTGTGAGCACAGGAAGAAGAGAGGATGGGAAAGATAGGAGGCTCTCCCAGAATGCAAGCGGCTCTTGAACTTTGAATTTTTAATGAAACCCTCATTCTGATCTCACATTAGTGGTCATTAAGACTGAGTACCAAATACTCAGCTTCTGCCTTTAGAATGGATAGGAAATTGTCATTCTTGCCCCCTGCCAATCCCTTGTGGTTCTTTGGGGCCATGGGAGCAATTCCAAGTCAACTTTTGTTTTAATTGTATTTTATTATAATTATTTTTTATTCAACCATAACATTGTACATTGATGCATTTATGGGATTCAGTGTACTGCTTTGATATGCAATGTGAAGTGTTTACATTGAGCTAAGTACCACATCCATTACGATTATACTCATTTCTTAATAGTTTTGAAATGTACCATTGCATCATGCACATTAGGTGAGGTACCCCCAATACCTCCCCTCTTCCCATATGCCCCCACACAGGTCAAGCTTTTAATTGCTGATTTGAAACCCTCCCCCAAGGTCTTTTTGCCCATTGCCACCATTTCAGACAGTGGGAGCTTGATCATTCTGGTCTCCCAGAAAACTCATGACAGACATACAGCCTTGCAATGGATGCGTATCGCAAGCAAGAAACAAATCTTCATCATTTTAAGCTACTAAAACTTGGAGCATTTATCTGTTACTTTAAAATAGCATTCACATGTTGTTTGGAGAACCTGGTGTCCAGAAATCCTCCTAGGCCCTACAGGAAGCCCCTAGAAGGTGCTATGCCAGCCTATACATTTTTTGTTGAGACAGTCTCACCCTCACCCAGGGTATAGTATCATTGCATCATAGTTCATAGTAACTACTGTCTCTTGGGCTCAAGTGATGCTCCTGTCTCAGCTTCCTGAATAGCTGGGATTACAGGCACCTGCCACTCTGCCCAGCTAGATTTTTTATTTTTATTGAGATGGGGACTCACTCTTACTCAAGTTGATCTTGAATTCCAGAGCTCAAGCAATCCACCTACCTTGTTCTCCCAAGGAGCTAGGATTAAAGAAGTGACCCACCAGGAACACTTATGGAGAGCGTCTACTTCATTTCACTCTTCCTGATTGTAGGATGGCTAATTCAACGTCAGAATTTTGCAAACTGGCTTGGTGCCTGTGGCTCAAGAGGCTAAGACGCCAACCATATACACCCAAGGTGGCCAGTTCGAATCCAGCCCAGGCCCACCAAACAAAATGACAGCTGCAACCAAAAAAAAAAAAAATAGTCAGGCATTGTGGGGGGCATCTGTGGTCCCAGCTACTTGGGAGGCTGAGGCAAGAGACTCGCTTGAGCCCAGGAGTTGGAGGTTGCTATGAGCTGTGATGCCACAGTTCTCTACCCAGGGGGACCACTTGAGGCTCCTGTCTCAAAAAAAAAAAAAAAAGAATTTTGCAAACCAAGCTTCAAACCATATTGAGTATTAATGACCAAGTTCTATGAAACATTTAATATTGTTGCAGAAATTCCAAGCTCATCTAATCTAGCCAAGCTCCCATGATAGCTGCACTTGTTACCATTAAAAAATATTTAAGCATAAAACATTGCTGAACAGCTGTTACATACTGTAACACCCTAATGGCAAATTCTTTTCCATTTAATAGTAAGTTATTATGGATTATAATGAAAAATAGAGTGGCATGCAAAATAACACAACTTCTGTTTTCATCGATGTAGTGCCAATTTCATGGACTCAGCAGCACAAACTATCCATCTTCATAAAGCACTCTTTGGAAGACACTCTCAAACAGCAGGAAGGAATGTCAGTGGACAGTTACTTCAGTCATGACTTGGTAATCCTGGCCAACTTCTCCTGGGAATTATTAACACATTCCTAAGCACCCCTTGGCCAATGGCATCCAAAAAAAAGAAGAGGAGAAGAACACTTGTTAAGTCTGGGACATCATCCAAATCTTCCTACAAGTTTCTTAGGTCACTGAGCAGTCATCTTCCCCTAGGTTTTCTACGATGCTTCTGGGGAATGGGGCCTTTGGAGACAGTAGGGACTAAGACCTCCAATGTCTTGCCCATTGCTGAATAACCAATGGAGAGGGGAAAAAATCTGTACAACCTTAACTGGCACATGAATTTGGACTGTATGGTTTCATAAATAGGTGGATTAGCCCCAGTTCGTTTATGTCTAGCTAGATAATAGAAGCTTCCAGAGACTGTCCCTGGAATGGTAAATTCTTAATAAATACACTGGATTCAACAGGTTCCTGTGAGTCCTTATAACAAGGTGGCCCAAAGTAGCAAAATAGATAACCTAATGTCTCCAGAGCTTGGTTGGCCTGGGAGCTTTAGCAGATGGCTGCTGTCAGCCAGGATTTCCCTAGTGTTTTTGGAACTTCTTCTGATGGATTCAAACCTCAGTAACGGTGTTTCACCGATCTCCTGTGTCACACTGGTGTGCCTTGAGAGGGTCTTAGGTGTGCCATGAGAACTTTGAAAGATGATTAATTAAATTATTTTCAATAGAAGTTCAAAGCACAGTAAGTATATTCTTTTTACTCTTTTTTTTGAGCAACATAATGGAAGTGTGCTGCAGAAGTTTAACTATAGGACCCATTGTGACATGAGATAAAAATGGTTGAAAAACACTGGTGTAGAAAAGGGTGTAAGAGGGCAGCATCTATGGCTCAAAGGAGTAGGGCACTGGCCCCAAATACCAGAGGTTGTGGGTTCAAACCAGGCCCAGGACAAAAACACCAAAAAAAAAAAAAAAAAAAACACATAAGAATTAGAGTGAGACTTGAGCTCACATATATGCCATTTACTAGGAGATCTTGAGCACTTTAAGTAGCACCTTTCAGCATTAGTTTCCTCATCTGCACAGTGGAGACAATGTCTGTCTAACAGAGTCTTTTGAGGATTAAACAGTATAATTGGGTAAAGCACTTGTCAGAGGGCATCCATAAGCATTTCTTCCATTCTGTGTTAAATGTTAGCTATGCACTGCATAAAACAACAAACGTAAAAGCATTTAGATTTTTATTAAAAAAAAGACATTAGTGTGACTTGTTCCTATTATTCTGCCTTCCATGCCCAACTAAACTGTAAGTACCTGTACCCACTTATGAAAGAAGGGCAGTGATGGCCAGATGTGTATTAGTGACTTGCAGAGCACCAGACACTGGCTTAGTTCCTACACCAACTCTGTTATTATCCCCATATTCCAGATGAGAAAACTGAGGAACAGAAAGCAGTTGCCCAAGGTCCCACAGGCAGGAAATTTTGTAGCTGCAATTGGAAACCAGTCTGCCTGCCAGAGTCTGTGTCCTTACCCATCCCTGCTATGTTCATAAATCTTTGTTGAACTGAGTTGAATCTGGTAAAGACATCCTGTTTTTTTGTTTGTTTGTTTTTTTATTGAAACAAATGACAAATTTTATGACATGAGATGTCCAAGCACAAGGATATGAAATATATTTTCCATGCAAAATATTATATACATTAAATAACATACAGTGGTAACAATACAGTGTAGGTTTCCTGGGAAACAGACTCTGTGATAGAAATATACAAGCAGGAAGTGTATTTATTGGGCAGTGCTGTCTAGATGAGGATCAGTGAGCGTGAGAGAATGAAGCTAGATACACAGAACAAGAAGTTGAACGCTATCAAAGTCCCGACAAATATCTCAGTTGATCCCTTCAAAAACCTCTAAAGTTGGGAAAGCCCCTCAAAGATGTCTGAATTGAGTCAATGGCCAGTCTTTGGATATCTGCTGCCCCACAAACATGAACCTTGAATGAGACGACTCTCTCTAGCCAGGAGCAATTTCCAGAGAAGAACTCAGCAGAGAGCAGCCAACTACCAATAGTCCCAGGAGCTGAGGGAAGGGGTCCTTTAGTTTCAAAAGGGTTGGGGGATTTGTGAGAATCTAGGAATCATATCATAGCATTGACTAGAAATGATCAAAAGAACAATACGTAATTCACAATTTACAGCAAAGATCTGCCTCAATCCCAGACACAGTTGAATTTAAAATTATGAAAAGGTAAAATTCGAGCAAGAAAACAAAGAAACCACCTGAAATGCCAGCTACTGCAATTATGGAAACTTTGATAGTAAGAGAGAAGAAACAACTCCCCCCAAAAGTCCTCTACTGAGCTGAATTAGTTCCAGGAATATTCATTCTGTTTTTGTTTTTTTGTTTTTTCCAAAGTCTCAGAATATAGACAATTAATATGTATAAATAAAAATGGAAGCTAATTTAAACAACACATCATGCCAAATTTTTTAGACAATAGAAAAAGAAGAAATACCTCAAATTCATTTTATTACATTTAGAAATACCTGATACTAAAATTAGAAAAAATAAGCGCAAGAGTTTGAGGTTTCTGTGAGCTATGATGCTAAGGCATTCCAACCAGAGTGACAGCTTGAGACTCAAAAAACAAACAAACAAACAAAAAATAAGCAAAATTGGAAAATACATATATATGTATAAAGGGAAATTACAAACATATTTCACTTATAAATGAGCATGCAATATCCTAAACAACACATTAACAAATTGAATTAAAAATATATGGTTCACATAAAGTACTTTGGTGGAAATTAGATCCAATATTTGTGAGAATTAGTCACTATTTTCTTTTTTTTCCCCTTTTCCTTTCCCCCACCCCCTCCCTAGGACCACCTGTTTATTTTTAATATTATTTCTTTTTTTGTTTTTCAGACAGAGTCTCACCCTGTTGCCCTGGGCATGCCATGGCATTGTCATAGCTCACAGTAACCTCAAACTCTGGGGCTCAAGCAATCTCTTTGCCTCAGCCTCTCAAGTAGCTGGGACTACAGGTGCCCACCACAATGTCCAGCTACTTTTCTATTTTTTTCTTTCAGTTTTTCTATTTTTTAGTAGATTGGGCCTCACTCTTGCTCAGGGTGGTCTCATTCTGGGTATTTATTTATTTATTTATTTATTCATTTATTTATTTATTTGAGATAGAGTCTCACTGTTTCATCCTGGGTAGAGTGCTGTGGAATCATAGCTCACAGCAACCTCTAACTCTTGGGCTTAAGCGATTCTCTTGCGTAAGCCTCCCAAGTAGCTGGGACTACAGGTGCCTGCCACAATGCCCAGCTATTTTTGTTGTTATTGCAGTTGTCATTGCTGTGTAGCTGGCCCAGGCCGAGTTTGAACCCATCAGCCTAGATGTATGTGACCGGCTCCCTACTCATTAAGCTACAGGCACCTCCAGGGTCTCAGACTCTTGACATCAAGTCATACTTCCACCCCAGTCTCATGAGTAGCTGAGACTACACATGCACGTCACGAAACCTGGCTAATTTTTCTATTTTTTTGTAGAGATGCGATCTTGTTCTTGCTCAGGCTATTCTTGAACTCCTGGCTTCAAGTGATCTTCCTGCTTCAGTCTCCCAAAGTGCCAGGATTATAGCCACTGTTTCTGGCCTAAAAACTTGTATTCTACCATCTGTCCCCCTCCACTTTGACAGAGCTAAAGCCTATCTACTCTGAAGTCCTGGGTCCTCAGGAAGTGTCCCTGCTCCCTTCTCTCTGCTCTCAACAAACCCAGTCTCAGCCTTCTCATCACCGACTCAGACCATTTGCATCACTCATTAATGGGTCTCAGGAAGATGAGAAAGACAACGGAGGAGGAGGAGAGACACCCACCATCGGGAGCATAGAGAACACAGTCAGTGAGTGAGAGAAAAGAGCAAAGCTCAGACAAGGTAGGTGGTAAGACAGGAGAGAATGGAGTGTGGTTACGATCTCTGGGTGGACTTTGTTGCTTTGTATTTTATATCATGAAATCTGACAGTTACTGTTTAACTTTTTAAAAAATTTTTCCTACTTCCTCTGGCTTTTGGGAACCTGAGAGATGTACTTTTTGCTTTAGCCAGGATGCAAGAAACTTGTTTTCAGTGAATCCTGACAGCCACTGAATTTGTAGCAATGGTAACTGTGAAATATTGTTCATGTCTTTTTATCTCTTCCTGGAAATCAAGGTTCAGAGTATTTTTGATTGGTTTGCTCATATTTGGAAGCTTCAACTACTTACTTACAACCACTTACTTTCTGTAAAAAGAGAATATTAAACATTTTAATTCCCTCTGGAGTTTAGTACCAGGTATGACACGTGGCATATGCTTCCTAAGTGCTTGTTACCTGCTAGGCACTGTGCCCAGCACCATGACAGAAAAATGAATGCAGATCTCTGCCTTGGGATAGAGGAGCTTCTTGGCCCTCTCAGAACCCACCTGGGCTCTATCTCGGTCAGCCTGATGTAGTAGGTGATTCTTATGTGTCTCAACATTAAAGGCAAGCTGGTTGGGCGCATATAACATTTGTACCCTTCTTCCAGTCACAAGAAAGTTATCCGGAGGCTGGGCACATCATACCCATATCTTAGCACTCTGCAGGCTGATGCTGGTGGATTGCTTGAGCTCAGGAGTTTCAGACCAGCCAGAGCAAGAGCGAGACCCTGTCTCTACTAAACATAGAAAAATTAGCCAGGTGTTCTAGCAGGTACCTGTTGTCTCAGCTACTTAGGAGGCTGAGGCAGGAGGATCACTGGAGCCCAGGAGTTTGAGGTTGCTGTGAGTTACGATGCCACATGGTACTCTACACAGGGGCAAAGTGAGACTCTATCTCAAAATAATGCCTTTTTTTTCTTTCTAGTCATTCTCAAATGGCTTCAAATTTCTAGAAATTGTTTATGGTATTCCCACCAGCCCCACCTCATTATTGTCCTCTACAAAATAAAATAAAAGCAGTGACTCAAATTGCTAGCTCTTGGTTTCCAGGTAACTTGGATGAGATCACTGTGTTTGAGTTTTAATTTCTATAGTTATAACTGGTCAATCTGCAAGTAAGAGCAGGATGACACATTGGTGGAGGAATGTGAGTGGTGTGTGTATACACGTGGGGGTTGTTAAAATCTTTTTGTAGAGCTGTGAGTAGGTTATAGAGAATCTATTTGATAAAAACCTTAGATTGTATCTGAAGTTATTATTTCATCCAGCTGTGTGAGTACTTGCAGTGAGCACTTCCCTTACCTCCGGGCCATCAATATTGTTTTCCTGCACAGAATGCAAGTCCTCAAGGGACAGTCAACATCATGTCCTGTTACTCTTATCTACCACAAGAAGAACAAGGGAGAGGCGAGAGGGTAGGAAAGGGAAAAGGGATTTAGGAAAAATGCATGTAGCCCGATGGGTTAAAGCAGTGTGATTTCAGCATAATAATCCTGGCCTTCTGGGAGGCTGGGGAAGGAAGATTGCTTGAGTTCAGGAGTTTGAAACCAGCCTAAGGAAAGTGAGACTAAAAAATAAAATTAAAAAAACTAGCCAGGTGTTGTGGTGGATGCCTGAAGTCCCAGCTACTCTGGAGGCTGAAGCAAGAAGATTGCTTGATCACAGGAGTCTGAGGTTGCTGTGAGCTCTGATGACACCACTGCATTGTAACTAGGGGGACAAAATAAACTCTGTCTTCCCCTCCCCCCCAAAAAAGAAAAGAAATAAAACCTTAGATTCTTGCTTTAAACCATATTCTGAAATGAAGTTAACCAGGCATGTGTTAATTGCTCCTTACCTGCCTCCACCTGCCGGTGTTCATGCCCCACCCAGACCCACACAGAGCTGCCCATCAGGGAAGGCTGCTGAATTGCAAGTGCGTCAGTGTCAGTGCCCTTCAGGGAAACAGAGCTGGGGCCTGACCTGGATGAGTTCTAGAGTCAATGTAGGATTTTAGAAAAAGACAAACTGCAGATTTGCTAGACATAACCGTAAAGGCACTTAGGAACCTGAAGGAAGGTAATCACATTTATGATTGGGAGGTGGTGGAATCTGGGAACCCTAAAGTGTTCCATTACTCAGGCTTGGAGCATGGCTGGCAAATAGGAGGCACAAAACAAATGGTGGACTAAGTGCCCTCTGTGTCTTGGTGCTTTCCCGGGTAGACCACAGTCCAATTGTTTGTGGCCTGACCCCAGCCTGACCTCAGAGTTCCCTAAAGGAGTCTATAAAGAGTCGTCACACTCAAGGCCCATCTGGGAGCATTTCTCTGACACTTTAAAAATAGAATTAAGGAGCAAGAGGGGCAGACCTGAAGAATTAAGGGGCAGTACGTTAAAGACACAGGCAGAAGAACGTGGGCAGGATCAGCTCAGAGGCTTCCAGATGAGGGGCTGGCTGCTGCCTCTGGACAAAAAATTACCTCCCACTCCCCCTCTCAATGGCACAAGTGAAAGGAGGGTGGGAACTGGACATGGATCTTGGTTCCTCAAACTGAGTGGACAGGAATTCACCATGCTTTGCTTCCCACAGCCACCCAGGAGACCCGGTCTTGGGCCAGGCCCTCTTCCTTCCCCTCTCCTCTGCCTGGGGTGCAAATCCATTGTTCTTGGTTCCCCAGGTTGGTCTCGATAGATGATGGACACTGTGTGTGGATTGTCTGCAGCTCTGGTTGATCCCGGGTTGGGAGTGATTATTTGCTGATTACGATAGGGAGAAAGAAAATTTAATTCTTGTCATTCTTTCCTGATATGTAAATATATTGCCACTGGATCTTCTTAGGTAGCTTGAAGTCAGCAATGGAAAAATGTTTTTATTGGCAGGAAAGCACATTTCACATCCACGTACATGTACATCAACTTTTGGGAGATGGTAGGACTCTGTGGCTTAGGCTGCCTTCCTAGTCCTCTGTCTGATGGAACCTACCAATGACTCAAGGCCCAGCCTGGATCTTATTACAACAATAATCATGCTCAGTACAGTCAGAGTAGATTTACTGTAAATGAAGGAAGCTTCAGCTTTAGGACCCTAGTTGTAGGGTGGTGCCTTTGCAGACTGGTCCACATGGTTCTATGCTTTTGGTGAACATGTGAAAGTCAAATTTAACTGTCATGGGCTAAGGATGCTGCTTCCCCCACTTGTTCCCTTGCTGTTCCTTTTCCCTTAAGGAGTTGTATGTCATGGGTGTTTGGGGGAATCCAACTCAGGAGAAGTTGAGTTGGAGATGTATTTGTTTTGGATTAAGTGGGATCTATTTGCATGGTTCACACTCACTTGCATGTCCTTGTGGGTTAGAAAGATCTTCGAGGAACCAATGAATACTCACTGGCATGAAGGGTCCTACTGTGAAATAAATGTGGCCCCTGTACCTGACACTGGAAGTGCATGGGTAATGGAGAAGAAGCAAGAGTTGCAGTCCAGTACAGTGGCTCACAATTGTAATCCCAGCAATGTGGGAGGCTGGGCCAGGAGGATCATTTGAAGTCACCAGTTCCAGAACAGCCTGAGAAAGAATGAGACCTCATCTCTACAAAAAAATGGGAAAATTAACTGGGTGTGATAGCATGAGCCTGTCATCCCAGATACTCAGGAGGGTGAGGCGGAAGGATTACTTGAGGATGCAGTGAGCTATGATGAGGCCATTGCACTCTATCCTGGGAAACAGAGAGAGAGAGTCCCTGTCTCTAACTAACGAACTATATAAATAAATGAAAGGCAAGCATCGAAATGTGCAGAATGAGCAGACAGTCTGTAGAATGTTTTTTCAATCATTGGCTGTATACAATTATGAGCAGAATATCTACTTCTCATTGATGTCTAGTGAAGACAGAATTTATCCTCAGGGGGAATACTCAATGTTTTATACACAATTACAATGGACTACACCACTAAACTTTTCAAATACAAATCAGTGCAAAATAGAACTGATCAGAATTCTTGTGTGCGTATCAATACTATAAACTATGAAGTATCATTTTGATGCATGCCAAAGTACATTTTTATGTCTATCAACATATTGGATTAGTGCTAGCATAGCTGATAGAACTTGTCCTGATGATTTCTAGCCACACCAGGAATAATGACACTCAGAAGCAGTAAAATCACAGGAAAGAAACCTCACTGTGCCTGTGATAAAGCTTCTACACATTCATCCTTAAGTTACTGTACATAGCATAAACATAATTCAATCAGACAATTGTTGTGATCGTATTTTAAAATGCATTTGAATTGCTTTCTCTTCTTCCCCACAAAATGACATTGCAAAATTGTTACGTAAGGAGATGGTCATATAAAAGTTTTGTAGTGAAAAGCCCAGGAAGAGTCTATTAGAAGTCATGGAATTTTTCAGGATTTTATGTTTGTGGTATCATCATCATTTAAAGATGTATGATTTGTTGTTATTTCATTTTTCAGTCTAAGTGAATGTTCA
>CAUYQV010055544.1:0-19093 GCA_963574575.1 Galagoides demidoff
CTATGGCATCAAAGCTCATAGCAACCTCCAACTCCTGGGCTCAAGCGAATCTCCTGCCTCCGCCTCCCAAGTAGCTGGGACCACAGGTGCCCGCCACAACGCCCGGCCATTTTTTGGTTGCAGCCATCATTGTTGTTTGGCGGCCCGGGCTGGGGACTCGAACCCGCCACCTTAGGTGTATGTGGCTGGCGCCTTAGCCGATTGAGCCACAGGCGCCGAGCCACAATCGCCTTTTAGTTTTTGTTTTTCAGTAATAGCCTTGGATTAGATATTTTGGTATTCAATTCATATATGTGTTCAAAGGTTTTTACTGAGAATCTATTACATGTTAGGTATGTACAGTGTTAGACATTAGGGTTACAATGGTGAACAAAAGCAGGGATCTTGGTTATCTTGGAACTCACAGTGGGAGAGAGAGAGCTGATGATTAGTTAATGACAAAAGGAAATGTGAATTAAAACTCTGACAAATCTTGTGTAATAGAGCCCAATTAGGGGGGTTGGCATAGTTAGGGAAGGCTTCTCTGAGGAAGTAATTCATGGTAAGAAACCTGAATAGTGAGTCAGAATTAACTGTGCAAGAACGGAACCATTTTCTAGGTAGAGAGTAGGGTAAGTGCAGAAGCCCTCTGGTTAGGAACATGATAAGCCTGAGGGCCTGACAGCTGGACAGTGTTACCGGGGTCCAAGGAGACAGGTGGCAGATGGCTCGAGATGAGACTGGTGAGGCAGAGGAGCCGGGTTCTCTAGCAAGACCACAGAGGCCCTAGGCCCTAGCAAGAGCTTTTGACATGTTCCTAAGATTGACAGTAGGCTGTAAAGATTTTGGTGAACAAGAGGGACATAATATGACCAAATATGCATTTTGATAAGATCACTTTAGCTATTGTTTTGAAAGATTTTAGGGAAGCCAGAATAGCCATGTATAGACCAGTTAGAGACTTACTATGGTAACAGACCCCATGACAGATGACCATAGCTTAGAGGAGGGATTTAAAAGTTCAGAAGAGAAGATGAGAATGGGCTTCAGAGATATGAAAAAAATAAAAGAGAGAGTACTTATACTAAGATACGAGGGTGAGTGAAACGGGAGGTGTTAAGAATCATTACCAGATTCCTACTTGGCCCACCTGTTTGATGGTGGACATTGTTCAGTGAGATGGGAACACTAGATGTGGTCAAGGAACTGTGAGAAGAGGGTGAAGAAAAGACAGGAAATGGGGGAATTACACATGCTACACCCCCAGGAGAGAAGGTCAGCGGTTGGATCCTATAGGTCTGGGATTCAGAAGAGAGGATGGAGCTGGGGATGCTGACTTGGGAGTCGCCTGCAAACAGACAATACACTCTGTGGATGTGCTTTGGGAAAGAACACGGAATGCAGAGAGGAGAAGGACTTGAGGCAGACCTTGAGGGCCTTCCACATTTAATGGTAGAGGAAGAGCTGCCAACAAAAGGAACAGAAGGAGAGCAACAGGAGAAGTTGGAGGGAACACAGAGAAATCTTGTTTTAGGTGAACCATGTGAAGAAAGAGTTTGAAGAAAGTGAGGGGGTATTGAGTGGGGTCAAGTCCTGCTGGTTGTCAAGAAAGCCTTTATAATTCCGTTCTTTACTTTGTATTACTTTGAAATTTTAGCATCTACATTTTAAGTATTTATCAAGTTGCTACATGGGTGATAGTGTTATCTGTAATAAGCATTGTACAGAGTTCATCATTTTGAGGCACAATAATATGTTCAAATAAATGCTTCTTATGATATGCATATTGGCATTTAAAAATATCCTGGTGTTTTATTAAATATCTTCTTTCTTTCTCTGAATGTTATACAAAAGGATGTCATGTCTGTACAAACAGGATGCTTCACTGGCCTCTGCATCTGTTAGAAATTATCAGGCAATCCCGTAAGTGCAAGGCTGTTGCCGCATGTCATTACACCTGATGGAGGTGTGATTATGCAGATGCACTGCAATTACAAAAGCAGGAAATCATTACCTCCTGGCATCATTACTTGAGAGTGGCAAAGCACTTAATATTGATTTAGCAAGTGGTGTTGGGTGCTCCCTGTTCTTTACTTAAAAGGCAGCAGTTTGTCTTACTATTTAATCAAACTTGGTAACATAGTTATTTGAAATCACCCTTGTTAACACAATAGAAATTGCCCAGTATTTATTTGTTGAGTCAGTGCCCCTGGGAAGGTAACAGGTAGAATCAGGAGAAAAAGAACATTCTTTCCCTAGGGTTTTGTCTTAACTATTCCTTTAAAATGTCATTTATCCCCCATGAAGTATATTTCCCTGTAAGTGTACATTCCCCCTCCTCCTGGTTGATTTTGAAGCTATCACTGCCACAGCGCCTTTGCAGATAAGCACACGCAGAGACAGAGTTTGGTGAGGCAGCAACGCGTAGCAGATAAAGCATGAGCCTTAACGTGGAAGCAGCTAGATCAGGTCCTGTTTGCGTCACTCCTGGCTATGTGTCTTTGGACAAGATAATTCGCTTTTCTGAAGCTTATTTTCCACAACTCTAAGTAAAGAGCAATAAATATTATTTAACAGTAAAATATCTAATGTACAATACCTGGCACACAATTATTTGGTGCTTAGTTAATGGCAATTATTCCTGGAATTTCACTCCTGCCAGAAAGAGATCATTCTCATAAACACCCCTACTTGAGTTGCTGGACTCCTTTTCCTCCCTTATTTTCTTTCTTTCATGTTTTTCTTCTTACAATTTTAAATACCAGTGATGGCTTTGAGTGGCTGTGAGTGCCTGGAGTCACTTCCAAGTAGCAGACAGGGGTTCTCTCAGCCTCTTGGTTCTACTGGGGCATGTTCAGCCCCCGAGCTCAAGTCTGAGTCATCACTCACAGCAGACTTATTGGCCATCTTCACCTGGGGCTGTCTAGACATGCTGCTGTATCTTACAGACAACAGTAGCTGCCAGTGTCCATGGGGCCTCGTTGTGACAACATGGGTTTTAGAGCCAGTTCGCATTTCAAGATCCAAATCTACTGCCATAGCCCCCAACTGTGTTGCTTTGAGCATGTTTCTTAATCCTCTTGAAGGACTATTTCCTCAGTCAAGAGGACTGTTATCTTCACCTTGGAAGGTTATAATGATTAGAGAAAATCTGTGTAAAATAGTCCTTCTACAGTTATTTCTGTTATTACTGCTGTTCATTCTTCTGCTGCTACAAGTGTCTTTAAGTTTTGGATGTGATCATTTTCAAATTCAAACGCTGCTTCCAGCTAATATAATAATCCTATATTTATTCATTAAATGCCATTTTATATTATTATTATACTATCTTTGTATTCCACGCTTGGTTTAAGGTACTGAACAAGACAGATACCCCCTTTCCATCACTGAGCTTATATGTTAACCCTCCCCTCACACTCACACTTGAAAACAGATCAAAAGTAAGTTGCAAGCTGTGGTAAATACCATCAAGGACCAGGAGCCGTGGATCATGCCTATCATCCTAGCACTTTGGAAACTGAAGCGAGAGGATTGCTTGAGGCCAGGAGTTGGAGACCAGCCTCACCAACATAAGTGAGAGCCTGTCTTTACAAAAAATAAAAAAAATGGCCCAGTGTAGTAGTGTATGTCTGTAATCCCAGCTAGTCAGGAGGCTGAGCCAGAAGGATTGTCTGAGCCCAAAAGTTTGAAATTGTGGTGAGTTGAGATTGAGCCACTGCACTCCAACCGGGGTTACAGTGTGAGACCCTGCCTCAGAAAAATAAACAAATAACTAACTACACACACACACAAACACACAAACAAATGAGGCCTGACAATTAAACTCATGAACTCATCCTAGAAAAAGTGCTACATTGCTGAACATCACTACAGTCACCATCGAAGGACTCCCCTGGAGAAGCCGTCCGCTGATGTAGCACGTAGTCCACCCTTCAGAACAATGTTTAGAACGTCTTTTGTGGAATGATCATCAAAGCTGTTGTTGTATGAGGTCTGACAACTAAGTTTGTGAACTTTCCACCACACGTTTATATCGTCAGCACTGTACAGACAACCCTGTGAGGTTTTATAACCTTGGTGTCAGCGTCGCACGGCTGTGTTCGTGTTACGGTGTGGCGGTGTCTTGCTGAATGGCATCCATTATTGTTGTTGGGTGTTCTTGTGCACTATATGACAGTAGCTCTGATGGTCATTCAAGAGAAAGAGTTCCAAAATTGCTTTGAAGGGTAGGCTAGGTGCTGGCATCAGTGTATAGCTTCCTAAGGGGACGTCACAGGTGCCTGGAGTGACACTCAGCAATGACATTTGGACACTTTCCCTAGGATGAGTTTGCAAACTTAATTGTCAGGCCTTATTATATAGAAAAATCAGCCAGGCATGGGTGGTGTGCTCCTATGGGCCCAGCTATTTAGGACTCCAAGGGAGAAGGATCTTTTGAATCCTGGAGTTTGAAGTTGCACTAAGCTATGATAATGCCACTGTTCTCCAGCCTCGGCAACAGAGTGAGAACAAGTCTGGAAAAAGAAAAAGTCAAGTCAGTGCACAAGTAGCAGATAGGGAAGACCTCCCACCCTCTCTTGGGTGTGAAGAGAAAATAGGTCATCACTGAAGAATGGAGGAAAGGGTGTTCTAGGCAGATAAATAGAAAGGCAGGAAGGTTTTTGGTGTTTTTAAGTAAACTGAAGGAAAACCATTGTGGCTGGAACAGAGTCAGCAAAGAAGAGCTAAATAGGGGTCAGACTTGGTGACACTTTGCATCGTCCTTCTTCTTTAAACAACAAATTTGAAGGCCACATATCCTGCACTTTGATTTAATTCAATATCTGCTTTTTGGTCCTTCAGATGATTACCCAAGTGATTTTTCTTGGGTTACAAATATCCTGACACTTACTCTGTCTTGGTTAGTTTAGTGTTGTCTTTTTCAGACACGTGGGGGCGCTGGGCGGGGAGTCCCTGGTCATAGAGACTCTGAATGTGCTGTGCTGTTTGTCAAATTCATATTTCCTGGTAGAATTCTTTTTGTCTCAGATGCGAGAATGAGTAAAAACAGGATATATCTGAATAAACTAAAATACATCTACCTTTTTCTGAATGGAAACAGAAGATGCATAGAATTTCTGCCTGAAAGTGTGTGATGTTCACAGAGTTGAGCTGGATTGGTCTGATGTGGTTACAAAATATTAGTCTTATAAAATGGGAAAAACTAATTATTACCTTTTACCAAAATGGAAGTGATTCCTGTCATATATCTGTAACCTTCATTTCTATGTTGTGATCGTCAGCACGATTTTCACCTAATAATCCAAAGCTCCTCCCAGTGGCACGAAAATAGAAACGAGAAGACTCATTTTGGCCTTTTTATGTCCACTGGAAAATGCTCAGGCTTTGAATTGTCTGAGTGTTTCAGGCTGTGGCTCTGTGGCCTTCCTACTTATTATGTATTCTTGTTGTTTTGTTTCTCTCGGGTTGAATTTTCTTCTCTGAAAAATGGCGATTTTTAGTCCATTTTGCAGAACTAATGTAAGACTAAGGGGATTATACAAAATGCTTAATATATAGTAGGTGCTTAGAAAAATGTATCTGTAATTTTTAATTCTGGAAACAGGCAAGACTTAAACCCATCTCATGGTGACTATTAGCCTAAGATTGAATATCTGATTTTTGAACAGTTATTTTTCAAGTTAATGGTGATATCAATTATAAGATATACACTTTGTGACAAATAGGTGATATAGTGCTTAGCACATAATAAGTATTCAGTAAATGATGTCTATTACTATTTCTATGCTATGGTGTTTCTTAAGAAATACACGTTTTTTGTTAGAGAAGTAGAAATATCAGACAGTATAAGCCAGTCAGAATTGACATTGTGTGGAAAATCGAAAGGGTTAAGGTAATAAGGTCGTCTTCATGGAGGAGCCAAAGCTGTTCACAGAGCCGTCAACATCATCACTGTTCAGATCGTAAAGCAGTCTGTGAAGTAACTCACCAAGCAGTGGGGTAACAACAGACACCAAGATACTTGATATTGATTCTCTCTTCAACTATCTGGATAATATTCAAAAATTAGTTAAATTCTGTTTTTGAATTTATGGAACCACTTGACCAAAATGTTGGCAGAATTGAAAAATGCCATGATTATGTTGGTTGCATAATCGTATGTTGAGCTGTCAGGTGGCATTGCAGATCAAGCCTGCCATCTCAGATTCATTCTCAGGCACTTTTGTGGTAAGTTCCTTAGATTGATTTCCTTAGGCAGGAGCAATTACAATTTGGAAGGTAGACTTGGTGATGGTGCTCATTTGAATTCATAGATCTTCATGCTTTTGGGGTCAAAATGCTTATAAGCTACTGCATCTGACCTGTGCCCAACATAGAATTTTAGTATGAAAATATCTGCCTTATTGAATAGTAGCAGAAAGCTGAACCTGAAAGGCTCAACTTGGAATCAGTCTCCGCCTCTCATTAGTTGTGTGATTTTTGTTTAAGCCTTAGTTTCCTTCAGAAAATTAAAGTGACATGTTCTTCCACAGAGGGTTACTACGAGAACTGTGCGGGGTGACAGAAACCCAAGTGCCGACAGATTATCTGTGCTTCCTACTTTTGTCCTCCCTCTGCTCTCTCTTCAGCCTTCCCCAGAAGCTGCCGCCACCTTCTCCTTCTCCCTTCCCTCCTCCTCCTCCTAATATTCCTTTCAGTCTGCTAGTGGATTTATATCATCATTCAGTGCCAGACTAGGTAGAGAAAAATGTATCTAAATAAATTTATTTTCTTATACAAATATAAAGTCTTTCAATGTGTGGTATTCTTGAATCACGTTTTTGGGTGATTGACAGCTTGAATCCATTACAGACCACCTTAATCATGGGATTAGTACTAATAATTTATTCCTTGTGCATTGAGTACAACTAATGCTAGCTTCTCCCTGAGTTAATGTCTGAAAGTTAAATATGCACTATAGATAGAAGCTGCTTTATAGCTAAAAGTTGGTTCAGGAAAAAGCCCTTAAACAGGTTTTAAGGGTAATCATTAATTTGATTAGTGAAAAGTCCTCAGTGGCTTTGTGGTATTTCATTTTACTCTCTTGGATGTGAGTTCTTTGAAGTTGTTTTCTAGGCAGTGATTTCATTTCTTCTTCCAAAGGGAAGATAACAGCTTCTTTCAATGGAAACTATTAAAATGGATTATTGATTACTGGCATCTATAAAAGATCTTAGCACATTGTAATTTACTGAAAAGAGAGGTTTTGGTATTTATCATGTGTCAGTAAAGGTATTCCAGTATCTGCCTTGACAAGATAATTAGGTAAAATTGCTTATCAGGCCAGTTGAATTACAGGCACAGAAGAATAAGTGGGTGGGCACCAGGAAAAGGATTGTTGATTGAGCGACCGTATTCAGAATCAAGTCAAACATAGATGTACTAAAACTATTAAGATTTTGTCACTGTCCATTCGGCAGATGGTTCGTCTCAAATACTCGGTTTACCAGGTGTTAGGAATGAAGTCTGACAGGACAACTCTTTCAGATTATTGCTGCTAGGAGAGAGAACTCATTTCTTACAGAAATGAATTATAGAAAGAATTCTGTATTTGAAGTGTTCTTCTCGTGGGTGCTTGACCTTCATGAATTGACGGCGGCTTTGTGGTGTTGTGAAGAGACACACACCTGGTCCTGGACAAGTCCCGTCACCGGTCTGAGTGGCAGCTGTAATTTACCTAGCAAATAATCAACACAGTGCATGCAGGTTGGTTTTCCCTCCTCCACGTGGCACCTTGTTCTGCCTGCAAATCTTTGTCCATAAGAATCATCTTAATAGGCTTATATGGTTTCTTATTTGCTGCTTTGTTACATTGTTTAACTTGGCAAATTATGAAGGGACATCAGAAATTCTCTGACTCACTATCCTGCACCACTGTGCATATAATATCTTTCATGGACAACATCACACACTTTGAATAGTGATTGCATCCTGACTGTTTTCTGACCAGCCAGCTGTTATACCCACTATTCTTGTATGAGCCTTGATACTTCTGTTTACTCAATTTCTGCTTCTTTCCCTTCTACAATGCCAATCTCAAGTACCTTTTTCTTTAAGGTTTCCATTATCATTGATTTCTCCCTCTTCCCCAGTCATAGCTTTTAGTGATCCTACTCTTAATTGGACTATAACTGTGTGCCCTTTGTCAACCAACACCCTTGTTTTACATCATTATTTAACTCTTAAGTGTTTATAACTTACTGGGTTTTCAAGCCTGGATGAAAGCTCCATGCTGGGCCAGATCTTGACATCCTCCCTAGTGCGAGCGCAGAGCCTGTGTGTAGGGACACTCTTTGCATGCTCACAGCTGTCTATTTAGCATTCACAAGACACGTTATTGGATATTTCCTTTGTATAATATACAGGTCTTTGGTTTTGAAAAACTAAAGATAAAGAAGATGTGATATGATCTATGCCTTCAATCAGAACCCAGTCTAGTGAGACAAATAGACAAAGTAACAAATAGTTAAAATATGTTGGGAGCACTGTAACGGAAGGATATTCAGCTTGTATCAGCAGCAGAAATGTGTCAGCCAGGGAAATGTTTATAGACTGGGGACATATTTATAGATAGAGATATTTTTATAAATTTTTGAACCGTGTCTTAATAGAAAAATATGATTTTTCTTGAAGCAAAAATAAAAAGACCAATTTTAAAAAATTATTTGCTATTTTGACTTTGTAGATTATCCCTATAATTCTAAGTATTATCACATTCTCGTAAAAGTTTTAAAACACAATTGATATTAACTTTATCTACATAAACCAAAAACACATGTCTTTTGGCACTTTCTAGAAGTAGTAATTTCAATAAACACGGCATCATATTTCAAAGTAGTTGCTTTGAAATCATATGAAAGCTAACTTTGATGCTGCCAGAGATCTCATTTACTGCCTTCAGATGCTTCATCACTGCTTCTGAGGCTCTAGAAGCTGGGCATTTCTATTATTGTGGAGGGCACCTGAAGGACTCTTAAAATTAGAGAGTGGGAAACTCATCCTGTACACAGGATTGAGATTACACCAGACATGGGCTCTGGTCCAGGGAGAAGCACAAGCCCAGAATTAACTCCTTCCTCCCCACTTCGAAAACACACAAACCCATCCACCAAACAAAAACACGTGAAATCTTTTTCTCAATGTTAACCGCAGTTGACTTTTAATTTTAATATTATATTACAAAGGTATCTAAGATAGGGTAAAAATATTAATATGTTTTATTCAGGTTGCATCGGTACAGATAGTTCAAATAAAAGTACAGCTATTTTTTTTCCCCCGATTTTGATTTTATTTGAACACAGCCTATAACTTGGGTTTATTAAATATCAATTCAATACTCTTCAATATAGATCTTATGCCTAAAAGTTTGAGGGTTTTTTTTTCTCCTGCGCATTTCCTGAATTCCTAAAATAATACAGCTGTTTATATTTTTCGTAAAGAAGCAGAGATTTAAAATTTTTCTTGTGATGTGAATGAATGGTTTGAATGGCTCTCCCAAGTGTAGGAATGTGAAGTAATGCCTCCCTCACAGCAGTGCTGTGAAACACGAGAGAACATGGAAATTGGGTCATGCAACAGTAGCCATCTAACGTATGTTATGTTTCCTTTTATGAAAGCTGACTGGGTATCAGTGGTTTATTACATTTGAAAGACAAGAAGAGGCTTGGCGCCTATAGCTCAAGCGGCTGAAGTGCCAGGCACATACACCAGAACTGGTAGGTTCGAATCCAGCCTGGGCCTGCCAAACAACAACAACTACAACCAAAAAATACCCAGGCATTGTGGCGGGCGCCTGTGGTCCCAGCTACTTGGGAGGCTGAGGCAAGAGAATCGCTTGAGCCCAGGAGTTTGAGGTTTCTGTGAGCTGGGATGCCACGGCACTCTACCCAGGTCGACAGCTTGAGGCTTTGTCTAAAAAAAAAAAGACAAGAAGGGATCTAGAAGAGCAGTAGTATATCTTCCTGAGTTTTTTTTTTAAATCACTTTTTAAAATAAAGGAACCAAGTTTTTTTTTTTTTTTCCTCACCCCAGGGAAATGCGAGAAATAGAACCAAACCTTAACACAGTTTCTTTGGCTCTTAATTTCAGTTTGTCCACAGTGGAAATTGAAAATCGAGCCCAAGCCCTTCATCTCTTTGAGACTTTGAAGACTGATCCTGAAGCCTTTCACAAGCACATGGTCAAGTATATTTACCCTACTGTTGGTGGCTTTGACCATGAAAGGCTGCTGTATTATTTCACTCTTCTGGAGAACTGTGGTTGTGCAGATTTGGGAAAATATGTCATTAAACCAGAAACCCACATTCGCCTGCTGAAGAAATTTAAGGTAGTTGCACCAGGTAGGATGATTCTTTCATTTAAACTCATTTTTTAAAATTAAAGCTAAGGATTAATTTCCTGTATACAGTCTTGCATATGAGTTATAGTAGGCAAGCTCTGAAACTACACAATTTTTAAGCTAATTGACTTAGTTATTATATTTCCAACTCTTCCACTTATGACTGAGCAAATTAAATACCAGAAAAAGTATGAAAGCTATTGAAAGTCACATAGTTAATTATGGTAGACCTGGAACTAAAATCCAATGTTTTAGACTACTGCTCTAGGGATTTTTTTTTTGTCTACTTGTATAGGTTATATTTGATATATATAAATGGCAAGGCAGAGACCCTTTACAATAGGCAATTCAGTAGAATTTCACTTCATTAAAGCCTGTTTAAAATATGCGTGGAACACTTAAAATAAGAGGCTTTGAATCTTTGATAAGTTGTGGAACTCTTTAGAATGGTATCTTTATGCCCATACTAAGAAATTAAAACCTTAATACCTTTAAAATCTGTATGATGCTTTATACTTTATAAAGCATATTCAAATCTATATTTATTTGAAATTTATAGCAATTGAGAGAGGTTTCTTCGGTTCATCAGTTGTTTATGGAGTAATCAAATTAGATATTGGCCTGGGCACAGAGGATAAGGACAAAGATTCAATCCTTGCCTTCAAGTAACTCATGAAATGCCAGATAAATAACAAAAGAACATAATGTAGTCTGGTGAATGCATGAGAGGAAAAGCATAGGTGTTGCAGGGAATCTGAGAACATGGATACATTTCTGTCCCCAGTGTACAGTGAGGAAAGGGAGGCACACAAGTTGAGTGATTGATCTGTTGAGCATCACGCAGCTGATTTAGTTTGAGGCTGGGGCCAGAACTCAGCTCTACTAACCTGTCTAACTGAAAACCTAAACCCACTTCCGCTAACTTGGTAGATCTTTTCATTCAGCCACGCGGAGGGTGGTGTGTATGCAAGAAAGCTCCTGTATGTTTACTGTGGCACGTACTGCTTGCCTACTTTCTTTTTGCTTTTCTTTATAATAGGTCTCAATTACAAAAAACTGACAGATGAAAATATGAGCCCTCTTGAAGCACTGGAGCCAGTCCTTTCAAGTCAAAATATCTTATCTATTTCCAAACTTGTTCCCAAAATCCCTGAAAAGGATGGACAGATGCTTTCCCCAAGCTCTCTCTACACCATCTGGTTACAGAAGTTGTTCTGGACTGGAGACCCTCACCTCATTAAACAAGTCCCAGAGTCCTCCTCGGAGTGGCTTCATGCCTATGATGTCTGCATGAAGTACTTTGATCGCCTCTGCCTGGGTGACCTCATCACTGTGGTAGATGCAGTTACGTTTTCTCCAAAAGCGGTGACCAAGGTAACCAAAAAAATAGTTTAAAGTGGATTGAGTGCTTTGGAAGAAATGAAAATTACTCGTATGTTTTGTAGATTTTATTTTTATTTCCTTTCTTGAAATGCAAAACAATTACATGTTTTTGGCTTTTCTTTTGCAAAGCATGAGTGTTTTAATTAGGAAATAATTTTCCTCTAGTATAGATGTACAGCTATTCTGAATTAGAACAACTCAGGTGTACATTGACATGTACATTTTGTGCATGTTACAGTTCTCATAAGGTGTCATTTTATAGTAAATACACGAAGAAGCTTCAGTGCCCAGCCCAGATTACTTGCATTCAGAACCCAGGCTAACAACTTAGCTATGGCTACATTGAATCCATAAAAAATTTCATATGAATATCACGCAGCACATGAGTTGGTAGTGGAATTACGCCCAGGTCCAAGCCCTTTGACTGCCTCCCCCTGCCTGCTCTGCATCCCTCAGTGATGTGTGGTTTCACTCAGAATAGATAATGTGGGTTCTTTTCCCCATCCTTGCCCTCTCACCCAGATAGTACTGCTAAACAAATGTAAACTTCTCACTGCTTGGACCTTGGGCGTATCATCCCTTCTGGAAAATCTCTTAGCCTCTGGTCTTACCTGCTGAACTCTGTTGCCTTTGGAGCACCCTTTTTATCTTCTCTGCCTGTCTTTGCTGTTGCCTTCTCCTTCCCCCAGGTCAGTAAATCTGCCCAATACCCCCATCCCACATGTCTTTATTATAGTTGATCTTATCCTGGAAGCAGAGTGTGAAGGCTAGGAACTGCAAATCACTCATTGGGAAGTTAGCACAGGCAGAGATCCAAACATCTGTGCAGAATGCTGCTAGTTTTAACTAACTTGCCAGAAAAATAGCTGTGGATAACCAAGGACTTCTATATTTTCTTTTTACTGCAACCCAAGGTAATTTAGTTAATAAGTTGGTTTTAAATTTTATAAACACTTCTATAAAAAGGAGATCATTTTTGTTGCTTTTAAGGAGGGAAAAAAGGAGGATTTTAAAGGAAATCAGAACAATGTATTTGAAAAGATCACGTTTGGAGTCGTATAAACCTGGCTTTAAACTCTGAACCTACCTCTTAGGAGCTATGTGGTTGAGCCTCAGGAATCTCCATTAGATTTTTGCCTCCTAGAGGCAGAGGCCATGTCTGAGTAATCTGTGAAGCAGATAATGTTACAGTTCTGATTTTACAGACAAGGAAACTGAGGTGCAGCCAAGTTAAGTTGGTAGTAGAGAACCCACAATTCAAGCTCAAGGAGACTTAATCTGTGGCATTTTCTTTTACCCTCCGAACTACACTGCCTCTAACACCTTACAGAACAAGGAGCTAGAGCCAAAGACCTGGAGCCTTTCCAGAAGCTGTGAGAGAGCCTTGAAACCAGTGCATGGGGAGCAGCCTGTCCTGGGATGTGTTCAGAGCAGGGCCAAGTGCAAGTGAGAAAGGCCCAGCAGGAACCTGGTGAAGGGACTGAACCAAGTAGGGAGCGTGACATGCAAGAGAACAGCTAGAGCCGAGACCAGCGACCCAGCTGAAGGGGCCGGGTGAGCTCACAGATCAAGAAGAGAAGTGAAGTCCCTGTGCCAAGACAGTCTCCTGTCCCCAACTTGAGGCTGAAAGAGATTTTAAATATTTTATGTGAGGGCAGGAAAGCTGCCAAGGTCAGCCAAGGCTGTGTGCTAATTGTGAGCCTGTATGTGAAGGTGGACAGACACTTCAGACGTTCCAGCAGCAATTCTTTATTCATGTTTAAATTTCGGAGTGGGATGTAGAGTTCACTCAGGAATCTTAGCTGTTACTCATGATGTTTTAAGTGAGATGATTTTAAATTATAGCACATTCTCATCACTTTAGTTCCTTAATCTTACATATCCGAGATGTCCACCAGCCGTCTGAAAATGTGTGGCACAGTTGTTTGTGCACAGCTGCACAGTCCCAGTGAAGATTCACTCACTGCATTGCTTTCTCTCAGCTCAGATGGTATAACCCAGGCACAGATATTTCTTTATTATAAACTGTTCTCAAGAGGTGGTTTTCTATGGAGTCAGGTAAGTTATAAGGAGGTGTGACAGGTACATTTAAAATTAACTTTACATTGTTAGTTTAGTTACAGTATTTTTTTTATTAGTTAGCAAGCTTTTATTATCCGTTTAGAGAGGAAAAGTATAAAGGTTGGATAAACTGCACGTTTGAACCACACGATGCTTCTTATACGTGTATGTATATATATATATATATATATAGAGAGAGAGAGAGAGACAGAGAGAGAGAGAGCATAAAGATCAAAATGAAACACAGCCTGCACATGTCAGCGGACACATTTGGAAGAGGAAATGCAGCTGGATTTGCCCCAGTTTGCAAAACACCAGATGTTCCCACAGCTTGTACATGATGTTAGAAATGTAAAATAAGTGTGTACTATTCAGACACAGTATGCAGTTTTCAAATGTGTGCCCACATTTAATTCACAACCAAATTTTTGGAAAGAATTGGTAAGCTGATTCTAGAGTACATAAGAGCAATAAGCAATTGTCTAATAAGATATTAGAATTCAGAGAAGAATATTCTCACAATATGAATTCAGTGCCCAATCCACTGGTAAAATATACATAGAAGGCCCTTTGTCTTCATGATGACAGTTACCACTTGCCGTTTGCAGTAGCAGAATTCTTAGACATTCTGGGGGAAATATTCACAGAATGGTACTATGTCATGTAGGCATGGAGTAAATTTGTGATATTTGAGGTGATTAATATGCAGAAGGGAAAAGGCTACAAATGCTTAAAGTACATTTATACCAAATCTAAATGGCTTTGTTTTTGTTGCGTCAGAATAGAATTGCTCTACTACTGCTTGTCAGTTCAGCAATTAGAAACATTGTCACAGAAGGGGCAGGGAAGAAGCTAGTGGATTAGAAATTCAGGAAAATGGTAAAAGAAGCTGCAAAGCACTGTTTCTTGGCTCAGACATGATGTGGTTGGATAAGGGTAGCGCGGCCTTCGTATTTTCTGCTTCCAATTTGTTTTCAGTTGTAGTGCAGCTATGTCTGTAGATACAATGTGGAAAATACTCCTCTCGCTTATGAAATGCCCCCAGGAAGTTTGCTGGGATCCTTCTTTTAAAGCCTTCTTTATGTCTAGCTGGGCATAGTGGTGCTTGCCTGTAGTCCCAGCTACCTGGAGGCTGAGGCAGGAGGGCCACTTGAGCCCAGGGGTTTGAGGGTGCTGTGAGCTGTGATGAAGCTATGTAGTCTAGCCCAAGTGACAGAGCAAGACTGTGCCTCCACAACAACCCCCCCCCCCAAAAAAAACCTCTAATCTGAAGCAGGTAAGTGTAGAATTTTAAAAGACCTTCTAGTACCTTGCTAGATGTTTCTCACCCAAGAATTGGGTTGGAATTTACCACTCCCCTCCTGACCAATTCCACACGTTGCTCACTGTTCTCCCACAGTCTGTGACTCTTTGCACCATAAACTGCTGTTTCTGTTGGGAGCTTGGTGTCTCCTTTGGGTGGAAAAGAAAAATTGTTGAGGACCTTTTATCTAGTCTATCCTCTGATCTTTAAATATCATTTCTATTAATGATTAAGCCACTCTTCCTGCTTGATTGCTGACTCATTTTAAAAAGCCCTCTTTCCTTTGCCTTCTTTTAATCCCCGCTATTTGGTTCTGCCTTCTGGAGCTGTGAAGCAGCATAAAACCATCTCTTTTTTATAGTAATACTGTTCACATTCTCAACATAAGCTACTGTTTACTCCCTTATCCTATTATCCAGACTGTTTGGTGTAAAAATCTAAACGAATAAATTAATCTTTAAAAACATTATTTAATGTAAAAATGAAATTTATATCATAAGGTTAAGGCTTGATCAAAAGGGTGCATTATAGCTGTAGCTTTAGGATCTCCACACTGCTGATATAATCTTTTAACTAAGGATAACACTGCGTCTTTTATCAAAATGAGTAATTGGTGCTTGAAACCTAAGTAAAAAGATTTAGATAGTGTGTGTCACCTAATTACATGGCATGATAAGTGACTTTCTGATGCACATGAATGCATTTTATGTAGACTCAGAGTGAATCACGAAACATTTAGGGGTTAGCTGTGTGCCACGTACTAATTGCCATAGGATACATCAAACTATGAAATGCTTGCTAGTAAGAGACTTAAAATGGTGATTTTATTTATAATAAAATAATATCTAAACAATTTCTAAAATTATGATTGTGAAGTACATTTCCCATAAAATTGGAAATTTTGAGGGTGAATATGGTGCTTTTTTTCTCTACTTCCCCATTTCTAGTACAGTAAAAAGTAGATACTCCTTAAATGGTTGTTCACATAATATCATCACAGATTGGTATTTCTCAAAACTTTTGACCTTAGGATGCCTTCACATTCTTAAAAATTATTGAGGACCCTCAAGAGCTTTTATGTTGGTTATATTCATTGATATTTATCATATTGTTAATTAAAGAATAGAATTTTAAAAATACTTACTAATTCCCTTAAAACTACCAACAAAAGATCCTTTATAGATTGGCATGAATAGCATATTTTAAGGAAAACCAACTATGTTTTGGGGGCAAAAAATAATGCAAGTCCTATCACTTTGCATGTTGGGCTTAATGTAACACATGGATTCTGATATTTGTTTCTGCTTTCTTTACGGTAGTGTTTTTTTGCTTTTTTTTTTTTTTTTGAAGTATATGAAGAAAACCCAGCCATACACAGGTAGAATATTGGAAAGGTGAATGGTATATTAATAGCCTATAATTTTTCTTTGCTGCTACACTGAAACCCAATATATGAAATACTCTTAAAGACTAGTTGCAGCATGGAATCTGAAACCCTATTATTGAACTTTTTGTACCTATTGCAGTAAAACCTCTGGTCTACATTGCCCTTTGAATGGATCTCTTGCCCGGGTATAATTTTGTAATATTCTCACCTTAGGCATTTGGAGATATTGATTCACTGAGTTACACAGATCATACAAATGTTGACACATCATATCACATAATATCAATCACATAATATCAAAAAATCACATGCATTGACATGAGCGTCTTCTCATCAATAAGCCTTTAGGTACTGGGAGGTGGTCATCCTTATAGTAGTAGATGTAAATTTTCCAAAATTATAATTTGAAAGTTCAAATTTTATCATTGGAAACAAATACTATGCATCCTACAATTTTAAAGTGACACCTCACTTTCTTCACTTTGAAGAAAATATCTGGCAGTTATGCAACTCTGAATAACCATAGTTTGTCTATCAGTTGTTCTTCTAAACAAAAATGGTATTAGAAATTAGGCATAGAAGGAGGGACATTTCTTAAACTGATAGAGGCCATCGACAGCAAACCTGCAGCCAGTATCATATTGAATGGTGTAAAATTGAAAACATTTCCACTCAGATCAGGAACAAGGCAAGGATGCCCACTGTCTACTGCGGTTTGACATAGTAATGGAAGTCTTAGCCATGGCTGTCAGGCAAGAGAAAGTGATCAAGGGTATCCAAATAGGATCAGAGGAGATCAAACTCCCACTCTTCACAGTTGATATAATACTATACCTGGAAAATCCCAGGGACTCAACTTCAAAACTCTTAGAAGTGATCAAGGATTACAGCAGCATCTCAGGATACAAAACCAATACTTATAAGTCAGTAACTTTGAATATATGCCAATAATAGTCAATCTAAAAATATAGTCAAGGACTCTATTCCTTTTATAGTAGTGCTAAAGAAGATGAAATATCTGGGAATTTACCTAATGAAGGATGTGAAAGATCTTTATAAAGAGAACTATGAAACTCTGAGAAAAGTAGCTAAAGATGTTAACAGATGGAAAAGCATACCATGTTCATGGCTGGGAAAAATCAACATTGTTAAAATGTCCATACTACCCAAAGCAATCTACAGATTTAATGCAATTTCTGTTAAAGCACCATTGTCATACTTTAAAGAGCTTGAAAAAATAGTGCTTCGTTTTATATAAAATCAGAAAAAACATCGAATAGCAAATACATTACTCAGAAATAAAAACAAATCAGGAGGTAAAACATTACCAGACTTCAGGCTATACTATAAAATTTATAGTGATCAAAACATCATGGTAACTGGCACAAAAACAGAGTGGTAGATTTATGGAACAGAATAGAGAACTAAGAGATGAACCTAGTTGCTTATCTTCATTTGATCTTTGACAAGCCTATCAAAAATATTCAGTGGGAGAAAGACTCTCCATTCAACAAATGGTGCTGGGTGAACTAGCTGGAGACCTGTAGAAGACTGAAACTGGACCCCCACCTTTCACCATTAACAAAAATTGATTTTCACTGGATAAAAGATTTAAACTTAAGACACAAAACTATAAAAATACTAAAAGAGAGTGCAGGGAAAACACTTGAAGAAATCAGCCTGGGAGAATATTTTATGAGGAGGACCCCCACTCTCCCCAGCAATTGAAGCAACACCAAAAATACATTACTGGGACCTGATCAAACTAAAAAGCTTTTGCACAGCCAAGAGCACAGTAAGTAAAGCAAACAGACAACCTTCAGAACAGGAGAGGATTTTTGCAAGTTATGCTTGCAACAAAGGTCTAATAGCTAGAATCCACAGAGAACTCAAACTAATCAATAAGAAAAGAACAAATAACCCCATTTCTATGTGGGTAAGAGACTTGAACAGAAACGTCTCTGATGAAGACAGGTGCATGGCCTACAACACATGAAAAAAATTCTCATCATTCATCATCAGAGAAATGCAAATCAAAACCACTTTGAGATATCATCGAACTCCAGTAAGATTAGCCCACATCACAAAATCTCAAAAGTACAGATGTTGGCATGGATGCGGAGAGAAGGGAACACTTCTACACTGATGGTGGGAATGCAAGCTACTGTGACCTTTTTGGAAAGAAGTTTGGAGAATATTCAAGGAACTAAAAGTAGACCTATTCGATCCTGCAGTTCCTCTACTAGGTGTATACCCAGATGATCAAAAATTATTTTACAACAAAGATATTTGCACCATAATGTTTATAGCAGCACAGTTCGTAATTGCCAAGACATGGAAACAGCCCAAGTGGCCATCAACCCATGAATGGATTAACAAATTATGGTGTATGTACACCATGGAATACTATGCAGCCGTAAAAAAGATGGAGACTTCATATCTTTTATGTTTACATGGATGGAGCTGGAATGTATTCTTCTTAGTAAAGTGTCTCAAGAATGGGGAAAAAAGTATCCAATATACTCAATACTACTATGAAATCAATATATAATCACCTACATATTCATATGAATGGCAAAACATAACTATAGTCCAGAAAGTA
>CAUYQV010055545.1:0-71007 GCA_963574575.1 Galagoides demidoff
GTCCCAGCTACTTGGGAGGCAGAGGCAGGAGACTCGCTTGAGCCCAGGAGTTGGAGGTTGCTATGAGCTGTGATGCCATGGCACTCTACCCAGGGGGATAGCTTGAGGCTCCGTCTCAAAAAAAAAAAAAAAAAGAACAAACGAACTTCTGGTATAAGGTACTAGTGGAAAGGCAACAAGAAGGGCTTTGAGTGAGAAATTCCTTCAAACTGAAGATGTTTGACACTCCAGTGGTTCTGGCAGGATGAGGCCAGGTCCAGGGAGACCAAGGAAGACTTACAGAGAAGAACATAGCAGGAAGTAGGACCCTTGGAATTGCAAGGGGGCATTTGAGAAAAGGCAGAAGGGGGTCCACAAGATGCTAAGCGAGTGTACATCTTCAGCTATTAGAGGGGAGAGCACATCTGTCCATGGAGGCAATCTGTCCTGATTTCCTAAGTTGGGGCTTCTCCTTACTTCTAACGCAACCCGTCCATGTCACATCTGTCCCCCACATTCTCCATGACCATGTGATGACTTCCTTATTCTCTTGTGCCTGCTCTCTGGTCTTGTCTTTGTCAGTCTAATTTCTACATCTTTTTTAAGTCTGAAATAATCTATGCAATGTTCCCTTTCACTACAAAAGAGAAAAGAGAGAAAATGAGAGCCTTCTAGCACAATGGAATTATTCTCCATCTCCTGTCAGTCTTTACCATGCCCTTCCATTTGCTTCTATAATGTGATTTTCTCATAGATGGTATGTTTATACTCATGAAACATTACTTCTTCAAAGCAAGAACTTCTTGACTCAGCACCCATAGCTCAGTGAGTAGGCTGCTGGCCATATACACTGAGGCTGGCGGGTTCAAGCCCAACTCAAGCCTACTAAACAACAATGACAACTGCAACCACAAAATAGCTGGGCATTGTGGCAGGTGCCTATAGTTCCAGCTACTTGGGAGGCTGAAGCAAGAGAATCACTTAAGCCCAAGAGTTTCAGATTGCTGTGAGCTGTGATTATGATGCCATGGCACTCTACAGAGGGGGACATGGTGAGACTCTGTCTAAAAAAAAGAAAGGCAAGACTTCTCTTTATTCTGTCCTATACAGACTGAACACTGGGCTGGCTACCCAAATGACCCAACAAAAAAACTATCTTAAGAAGGGGGTGAATAAAAAGTCATCAGGTACCTACTTCACATCATGTGGACCAAACAGCTTTTGTGTGATTCTCAGTAACTTTCTAAGCACATTTATAGTAATTATAGTACACAAGATAATAAGAAGGAATATTAAAAGAATTATAAACATATATATAAACATATACAGCCATGTGTCCCATAATGGTATTCTGGTCAACAGATTGCATATATAATGGTGGTCTCATAAGTTTATAATGGAGCATGGGTTGCATCTGAGGGTGGCATCAAGGGGGAAAAATGACTGAGATTCAGGAATCATGCCAAGAAGCTTGGTTTTTCAATATGAAAAATTATATATACATTAAGATATCTATATGATTTAGGCTTACCTAAGTGCACTCCATGATGTTTCCACAATGACAAAATTGCCCAATGATGTGAAGGAAGTATCACCATACACAGACACACAGACACACATACACACACACATCCCATGAAGGGCTCTCTCCACTTAGCCATTCTCACCAGCAAGATTCCTAAGAAGGCTTGGGTTTAATTGGGGGTTGTAATCAACTCTTGTAAGCCAGGGCTGCCCATAACCAGCAAAGCATCTTGGGCAAGAGCCTGGAGCCTGTGTGATATGATCAAGGCTGACGTACCCCAGCTTTAGTGCTGATTCTCTGGGCTACCTGCTTCTCTCCCAGCCTGCTTCAGACCTACTCCCTCTGTTTCCTGTCTCTTCTTCTCTGTGGGTTGTTAAGTCTGGCCCCTCCACCCGGCCATACCTCGCAGGTAAACACATCACTGTGACTCACAAATGTGCATCTCCCTTTAACTTCATGAAATTTGAAAAGACCATGTCAAAGGCTCCAGTGTTGCTTCCTCATCCAGGAAAGAAAGTAAGGAATCTTTACTGGTGCTTTAATGAGGAACTGATCATCTTTCCCAGAGAAAGATAATGACAAAACCGAAAAAAGCAATCCATCTACCTTCTGATTGCAGGGATTGAAATGTGAGTGAGCCAGGGGACTGGGACAGCTAGGAGTCTGTTACATCAAAGAACAAGATGGAGAGTCCAGAGAGTTCTCAGCACTCCAGAGTTATCAACTGTTCATTTCCGGTTTCATATTAACTGTGAAACCCATCCAATAATAGATGCCAGATAAGCCATCAATATCAACAAGTAACATTTCCAGGTGACAGAATTGTGGGAAAACAGAGGGAGTAACAAAAGAATAAAACTGAAAACTATAAAAGGGGGTAGGGGGTTTAGCTCAGATGGTTGCCCACCTTGAGCAAATAGGTAAGTGATTATCTCAAAGTTGAAAGAAACAAGTCTTAGACATATGTTACAGCCAAAGTTGAAGCAGGAGTGCAGATGATGTAGCAGGAAAGAACAATTAGGGAATTAATTAATTAAGGTTCTGTTTATACTTCTATTGTCAGTGCTAATTATTTGTTGGATTGAAGTAAGCTCCCCATCTTCATTCCTGGTTGTGGGTAAATGATAACATACTCGGCTCTCCACAAGTATCTGGTGTTTCCCAGAATTGTATTTGCAGCATCAGCTCATATTTTCACATGATAACGGTAATATGCGAGAAAGCTATCCTCAGTGAAGCTAAAAATGCCATTTTAGTCTTTAAATAAGAAGTACATTATTGTTACTGTTTTCTTGCTTCAGACTTTAGTGTCTGTCTGGTTTTATATCAAGGACACGGTTTTCCTTCAACTTTGAAGAACACACAATGGTTAAGTTCTTTGGAAGAGGATGAGTTAGCAAAAGTTCCCCCCACGCAGCATTTGTGAACTGTCAAATCCACTTTACAAATGACTCCCATCCTGAGTCCTCCTGTGTCCCTCCTGGGCCTTCCTGATGCCAGCACACACATCTAGGCAGGAGACAGACCCAATTGGCAAATCCAGAGACAGCCTTACAAGGAGGAACTGGTGATGGAATCAGCTTGCTCACGCTCATGATCATTAATTTCTCCCTTAAAAAAGAGTAGCAGCTATTCATTTTGTTTGATTTCTTACAGTTGCCCTCAGCCTTACACCCCGAGAGCAGTATTTGTTCTAACTTATGCAATCTTGTAAGAGTTAACAGGATCTACGTGGTAGGGGGTAAAGGGATATGGGGAGACTGGTGGGGGAGAAATGAAGGTCTTCATCAGTAATGTCTCTGGAATATACCAGGGGAGGGGAAGAAATCCGATTTCTAAAAAGCAAAGAAATTAAGGGTCTGAATACAGTAGTTTTGAATACTGAAAGAAAAAGTGTGTGTAAATGGGAGGAGGGGTGGAAGGAAAGAGACTGCAGAGAGACCCAAAGTCACAGTTTATGAGAAATCTGACATAATTTCATTTCTGAGTATTATTTTTGGAGATATTTATGTCTTTTTAACCAAGAATGCAAGAGAATCTAATCAAACCCATCCTCCTTTAAAGCAAGACCTGAAGAAATTGACATTTGTTTCTTTCTTTTGAAGATTTTTTTTTCCTTAAATGGAAAGTTGTCTGTAGTACATCTTATTTTAGAATCTCTAACTTTATCTTCTCTCTCTCTCTCTTTTTTAATTAGAACTATTGGCTGATTCGTGATTTTGTTATTTCTGGCCACATTTAGATTGGCCTTTGGAGTCAGATGCTAAAGGTGGTGATTCCGTAAGCAGAGGGATGGAGTCAATGCCCGTGTAACCCTTATTTGTGAGTAAAGATGAACTTCTGAAGGACAGAAGAGAGGGGCGGGGGTGGCCAAGGACAAAATCTTCTGAGTGTAAAATCAGACAAAATGACAAGAAGACTAGAGTTGCCATCTGCTGGAGGATGGAAAGAATGACATTTGACACTCAATTACTATATTAGCAAGAGCAAAGCTAAACTCATGAGTTAAAATCATTCGTACTGTCTACTGCCAGTTAAAGGATACAAAATTGTAAATGTGTGTTATTATTTCAGCATGATTTTAAAATAAATCTTTCTTTTGAAGATTTTTTTAGATAATGTAGAACATATATACAGGAAATAAAACAATAGCATCCTTGTCCCCTAACTTGCATCCTGCCTACTCTCAGAAGGGATGGTGAATATTCGTTTGTGCCCTTTCAAATACCAGCAAGTGCCTTCAACATGCATTTCTGACTTTTACTGCTGCAGCTTTGAAAATGATGATGGGGTTTCTTCTACGAGTATGCCTAGTCATTGCTTCTAGATTTTCTTTCTGCTTATGTAACATGACCAAATGCATGAAGCTCACTTAGGTTCCATATAAAGAGCACTGGACTGGGGATCAAAGTGTCAGGTGGATAATCTCAGTTTGCCTACAAGCTACCAATGTAACCATAAGCCAATCACTTGACTACTCTGGGTCTTAGTATTTTAAGCTGTAAAATTATAAATGCTATGGAGGATGAGCTGCAGAATCCTAATGATCTCTGAGATCCTTTTCAACATTTTTTTAGTGCTCAAATTTTGTAAATCTATAAGCATTCCAAACTCTTGTAGCATGTAGAACATGAATATTCAAGCTACATTCTCATCATTGCTTCTACTAAATGCAAAAAAGTTGTATCTAATGGCCTGATTAATCAGTCGTAACCATCTTCTTTGCCAATGAAGGGAAAAAATGTTTCCCCCCTTCTCAAATTGTAGACAAAGAGCCAGTTATTTAAACGTAATTTTTCTGGTGCTGTTTCCATTGTAGAATCTGACTTTCCAAAGTTCCCTGATTGGGACAACTATAAAACACAACGCAACAAAAAAAACAGTTTTAAGAATGACATAGTTAGAATAGTAAGTAACCTCTAAGACAAGAAGCAGAAACTGAGCTTAAAGATTCTCCTAAACTTGAATGTCTAGTGCAGGGATGAAATGAATCAGAGTATTTGACTGGCAAATTCTGAAACAAACTCATCCTTCTTTCTGTAGCTACAAATCCTACATATCTACGCCATTCAAGTCAGGTGTCTCCTTCACTGCAAACAATTCTTGTCCCTTTCAGCCAAGAGTAATTCTTCCCTCCTGTAGAAACAGTAGAGTGTTTATGTGTGAAAACCTCACTTGACAAGTGACACAGACCTCCTTTCATTCACTTATTAATTTTACAAATGGTTAATGAACACATTTTTACTGCCTTGCATTCTTCTAAGTAGAACAGAAGTATTAAGATGCCTTCTTTCATAAGGTTTATATTTTAGTTTGAGAGGGAGAAACCATTGTATGTTGTATACAGGAAAATAATATGCAGCAATAATATGTTCAAGGTAAAATATTAAAATGTGTGTCAGGATAATGGCCTGATACCTTCTTTAGACTGAGTGGGACAGGAAGACTTCTCTGAAGAAGTAACCTCTAAATGGAAACTTGATCTCAAGACACAAAATCAATGTAGAGAAATTAGTAGCATTTCTATTTATCAATAATGATCTAGCTGAGAACCAAATCAAGAAGGCAATCTCATTTACAATAGCTACAAACAAAAATAAATGAAACACCTATGAATATAATAGATCAAGTATATTGAAAGACCTCTCTACGAGAAAAACTACAGAACACTGATGAAAGAAACTGTAGATGACACAAACAAATGGAAAAACATCCCATGCTCACAGACTGGAAGAATGAGTATATTTAAAATGACCATGCTGACCAAAGCAGTCTACAGGTTCAATGCAAATCTCAACCAAAATACTAACATTAAGTGTCAAAGAATTAGAAAAAACAATTCTACATTTCATATGGAGCCATAAAAGAGCCTAAATCGCCATAGCAATCTTGAGCAAAGACAGCAAAGCTAAAGACATCACGTTGCTTAACTTCAAATAATACATAATGGTGTAGTAGCTAAAGCAGCATGGTACTCATGTAAAAATAGACAAATAGATTAATGGAACAGAATAAAGAACCCACAATTAAAGCCACATATGTACAGCCAAATGATCATTGAAAAGCCAACAAGAACCTACCCTGGGGAATAATGTTTTCAATAAATGTGAAAATTGGATAGCCATGTGCTGAAGAATGAAACTAGACCTCTTATCTTTCACTATATACAAAAATCAACTCAAGATAGATTAAAGACTTGAATTTAAGACAAGAAACTCTAAAAATATGAGAAGAAATTCTAAAGAAAACTCTTTTGGACGTTGGTCTTAGAAAACAATTCATGACTAGGAACTGAAAAGCACAGGAAATAAAACAAAAAAAAATAGAGAAATGAGATTTAATTAAATGCAAAACTTCCCTACAGCAAAATAAATAATCAACAGAGTACACAGACAATGTGTGAAATCGAGACAATATCTGCATCACATCCAATAAAGGACTAATATTCAGAATTTATGAGGAATTCAAATAGCAACAGTAGCACCAACGAAACCAAACAAACCCACTAAAATTTGGGCTAAGGATAGAAGTTAACATTTTTCAAAAGAAGATAGACAAAAGGGCTCAGTGCCCATAGCACACTGGTTATGGTGCCAGCCACATACACTGAGGCTGGTGGGTTCAAACCAAGTCCAGGCCAGCTAAACTACAATGACAACTGAAACAAAAAATAGTCAGGTGTTGTGGTAGATACCTTTAGTCCCAGCTACTCAGGAGGCTGAGGCAAGAGAATCACTTAAGCCCAAGAGTTTGAGGTTGCTGTGACCTATGACACCACAGCACTCTACCTAGGGTGACATAGTTAGACTCTATCTCAAAAAAAAAAAAAAAAGAAAGAAAAGAAAAGAAAAGAAGATAAACAAATGGCCAAAAAACACATGAAAAATGCTCAGCCTCACTCATTATCAGAGAAATGCAAATTAAAGCCACATGAAGATATCTTATGTCAATCAGAATGGCTGTTATGAAAAAGACAAAAGTAACAGATATTGGAGGGGATGCAGGGAAAAGGGAACTCATGCACCACTGGTGGGAGTATAAATCAGTGCAACCCTTATGGAAAGGGTATGTAGATTTCTCAAAGAACTAAAAATAGAACTACCATGTAATCCAGCAGTTCCACTATTGGGTATCTACCCAAAGAAAAAGAAATAAATATACAGAAAGACCACTACACTTGTATGTTTACTGCAGTACTATTCACAATAGCCAAGATGTGGAGTCAACCTATGTATCAACAACAGACTGACTTTAAAAATCTGGTAGCTATACACAAAAGAATATTATTCAGCCATAAAAATAATGAAATCATGTTTTTGTAGCAACAGGGCTAGAACTAGAAGCCATTATCATAGCTAGGCCAACTCAGACACAGAAAGACAAATACTGCACATTCTTACTTATAAGTAAGAGATAAATAAGTACAGAAGGAAGCAGAGTGTGGAATAATGAGAACCAGAAGGGTAGAAGACGGGTGAGGGAGTGTGTAATGGGAGGTTGTGTGGTGGGTACCACGTGCATTGCTGTAGTGATGGATGCACTGAAGGTGCGGACGTCATCACTGTGCAGTATTTCAATAAAGCAAGAGTGCACTTGTACCCCACAAGTATATACAAATAAAAAATAAATGGAAAATATAACAAAACGAAAACCAAGTTAGATTACAAAACTATCTTTTATCTTTTTATTTATATTTATTTATTTATTTAGAGACAGAGTGTCACTTTGCTGCCCTCAGAGAGTGCTGTGGCATCATAGCTGACAGCAACCTCAAACTCCTAGGCTCAAGCAATTCTCTTGCCTCAGCCTCCCAAGTAGCTGGGACTATAGGCGCCTTCCACAATGCCCAACTATTTTTAGAGATGGGATCTCACTCTTAGGCTGGTCTCCAACCCATGAGCTCAGGAGTTCCGTCTGCCTCTGCCTTCCAGAGTCCTAGGATCATAAGGCGTGAACTGCTGCTCTTGGCCCTACAAAGCTATTTTTAAAACAACTCCATCCATTGAAAGAAAACAGTTTAGGATGAATATTTTTAAAAGCATACTTACATGTGTCTCATCTAACTATATACGTAAACCCATGTTATACAACCCTCCAATAGAAACATGTTGTAACTTAAAAAAAAATTAAAAATAATTGAAACTTGAGTGATCAGAGGAGATGGCTATGCAAAGATGGGGGAAGGACATTCACAAAACAGCTTGGCATGGGGGAGGAACCAAAGGAAGGAGTGAAGCTAGAACAGGGATAATCAGAAATAGGGATAGTAACAGCAAGAGAGGAGGAGGAAGGTGGGCAAACATCAAGAGGATTTGTAGTCTCAAGGTCACGCTAAAAAAGGAGGCCTTGATTCTAAGGATTCTAGAAAACCAATTGAAGCAAAGAATGATGTTCTCTTTTGATGTAAAACAGTCTCCCTAACTAAGAGTTAATGTCTTACTTTTTTTTTTTTAATATCTCACAACTCCTAGGTCACCCAAACCTTTGCACATAGAAAGCTATTTAGTAATTAGCTGCTGTTTGGCTGGTTGAATCTTTAGGTTAGTAAATACATTAAGTAGGGACTTAACCCCAGGACATTCAGAGGACCTGATGATTGCAGCCTTGGGCCTCAAGTTCCCACTAGGGCTAAGGAAATGAGCTCAGCATGGAGGCAGCATGCCCTCAAGAGGCATGACTTGAACCTGAGACTCCTGAACAGGCCTAGTGCTGAGTAGGAGCAAGCCACAAGGAATAAGGGGAACCCCTGTCAGCTTCAAAGCAAAGTGCATCACTTAACTTTGGAGAGAGGTTTTTCATAATTCATGGTGGTCGTGCTCAAAAGAGTATCTTTGTGTAAAAGGGCAGCCTGACTAACAGGTGGAGGGGATTAATTCTAGGAGGTTACTCAGTATATTCTCTTTTGATGAAAGCCCCAGTGTTACATGCTCACTTTTGCCTGAGGGGGAGATCTTTAATTACAACTTTAAGGGAAGCCAGAGCAATCCAGATGTCCTTAAACATGAAAACTGAGATGTCTCTAATGTTAGCTGAGATTGAGTAACCTGTCTTTTTCTTTTCATCCTGAGCTCTAGAAAAGGCAAATCCTTAGAAATTAGCAAAGAATTAGAGGAAAATATCATTCTCTTCCTTCTGCCCCACTCCTACTGATCTAGGGGTTTTGTAAGCTACGATGGAAGGAACTTGCATCCTGAAACCCCAGAAAGCTGCTAGGACCATTTCAATTCTCTCTGATATTCTTGGTGCTAAACCATACACATGAATTCACTAATAGCAGAGGAGGAGGAGGGGGAGAAAGGCGAAGGAGGAGAAAAGACAGAAAAACACAAAGGAAAAGATTAAGAAAAAGAATGAAAGTATAGAAAGAAGAGAAGCTGGCAAGAGAGAAGGTCAATGATAAAAGAGCACAGAATCTGAATGGCAGCAGAGATGTAACTTCCTAAGCATCTGGGACAGTGCCTGATACACACAACGGATTCTTTTAAGAAAGAAGAAAAGAAAATAGGAAAATAAGAGAGAAGTTGAAAATGTGAGATAGCAGGCAAACAAGAAAAAAAAAAGGAGAGAAGCAGAAAGTTTGAAATGAAAGTGGAGAAAAGGAGGAGGTCTGGGCAATGATTTCTTTCTCTGGGGTCACATGAGAATCACCTGCTGGGGATCCGCTTCCAAATACAGCTTTCCAGGCCTTCCATTACTTTGAAGCTCAGGGTGGGGTTGGGGTATAGCCCTGAAAACCAACAAAAGTCAAAACCAAAACCTCTTCCAGGAGATGCGATGCACAGGCAGATTCGGGATCCCTGGAGCTAGATAAAAAGGCGAAGAGAAGGATGTGGCCAGTGGGCAGTGACAGGGTGGTGACAGCACTACCATGGATACTTACTCCTCAGAGCGGGGGTACGTGGGGTGCTTCTCTTCAAGGAGATGGCTCATTTTCAAGAACCAGGGTTCTCCTCCTGTTAAACTGCTCCTCATTTTGCCTGTTCCTAAATCACGAGTGGATCTCAGAGGGAACTGCATGGGAAAGGGAGATTCTCCTTTGCCAGTAGCCCAGGGCGGGGTGGGGGTGGGGAATATCTCTGCCCCACCTGCACTATCTTGGATTGTGAGGTCGTGCTGGTTGATTTTGGAGTATGGCCTCACGAGTGGCACCAGTCGGGAGAGGTTCTCTCACATGCTCAGGAACTAGCAAAAGTTACTGGGGTTTCAGAAAAAGGACAAGGAGACGCTGGCCCCCATCTCCCCTGACACGCGTTTGTGATCGTCACCGTAACGCACGCAGTAGCAGGCGGCGTCCAGGGCGCGCGTCTGCGCCTGGGCCGGGCTGGCTCGTGGGGCTCCCCGCCGCCTCTGCTGTCCCCACGCGCCGGGATCCTGGGGGCGGCAGCCAGCCCCGCGGGGAGCGCAGCCGCCCAGGCAGGGGAACAAGTGCCTCTGGGGATTAAATCTACGTGGGCCCGAACTGTGTGTTACTATGACAATGGTAATAGGTTCACTGGCTTTCAGGGAAGTGACTCCGTGAAGACTGAGCTGAGGAAGGCACCATCCCTCTCCAGTTCCAAAGTACACACGGACTCATTCAAGGAACTGTTTCATGCCACATGAAACAAGGGACTTAGGGAAGCCGGTGTATTACTTAGTTGTAATTGCGGGGCATTTTATTGACAATGACCAATACTGAGTTTGATTTAGTGGCTCCAACTAATAAAAGCCCAGTAGTAGACTAGAAAGAAGAAAATTAAGCATGCTTATCAGATGGTAATTAATTTGCTCTCTTGAAAGAAAAATAATTTGCTAAGTGTTCTTCTCATAAAGCGGTTCCCTGAAATTCTACACATACCAGGAATGGCTCAAATCTCATCTTAAAAAATACACCCACATTTAGAATTATGTTTTATTCTGTTGTTGCCTTCTCAGCAAGAGGAATATCCACTCTACTCTGCAGCCTAATACAGTTTTTTTTTTTTTAATAAATAAACTACAGAGCACCTTCAGAAGAGCTGTAGCTTTTCCTAGAGTATAGATTACCTACCATGCCAAAGCCAGCCTGGCAAAACATGTTAGCAGAAATAAGATATTGATTAAATACAGTCACAGTAAAGACTAAACTTATATTAATATTTCCCACTGCTGGTGAGTTAACATTTTATCATTCATCAGAGCCCACGAGTGCACACATACACACATTCCCTCAAACTAAACCTATCCACAATTAACTGGTCTTAGAATATATAGCCTTCTAATAGATCCCAAAAGATGGATTTTTTAACCCTAACATCATAGGCCTTTAAAAAATTATTCCACAATTTCCCTGGTTGTGGTTCCTTTACATACATTTTATGAAGGCATTATACATCACAAATTATTTTAAAGTATGCTGTTCAGTAAAGAAATAAACCCCTCAGAACAAAGCTTTGGTCCGAACACACTTCTTTCACTTCATGTCTCCAAGCACCTTTCCCAGCATCTGTGCTTTGCCCAGTAGATAATTCCCTGGAAGTATTTCTTTTCCTATCAGCAAAGATTTGTTTAGTCCAGGACCTCCTCACCACCAATCAAGAGAGGGGAACCATCTCCCAATGTTTGTTGTTGTTGTTGTTGTTGTTGTTGTTGTTGTTGTTTTTGAGGCTGAGTCTCAGTCAATTGCCCTGGGTAGAGTGCTGTGGCATCATCATAACTCACAACAACCTGAAACTCCTGGGTTCAAGTGATCCTCTTGCCTCAGCCTCTGGAGTATGCAGGACTACAGGCAAGTGCCACCACCCCTAACTAGTTTTGTTTGTTTTTTTCAGTAGAGACAGGGGTCTCACTCTTGCTCAGGCTGGTCTCAAACTCATGAGGTCGAGCATTCCATCGGACTTGGCCTCCCAGAGTGCTAGGATTACTAGCATGAACCACTGCTTCTGGCTAATGTCTTGTTCCCAGTGCTTTCTACCCCATCTCCCTGTGAAATCTCCAACTCTCTCAATCAAATCTCCAAAGCCGCCTACCTTTCCTTTTTTTTTAATGCAGGAGGTCTTTCCATTCTATTTTACACACTGTAGATTCCTGTCTGGTAAGTTCTCAAATTCTTCCATGTTGTATCTGTCATAAACTTTTTCTATATATTTTTTCAATCATTTTACATGGGGGTATGTCAGAGAAACTGCCATGTCAAATTTATATGTATATCTATATATCTGTGCCATCTACACTATTAAAAACTTCAAAAAACATTTGAATGAGTGAATGAAATCTTGATATTGTCACACTCTGATGGACTCAGTTGCTCAGTCAAATTCCTAGAGTTATCCTTTTCTTATGTGGAGACATAGTTTGAATCCAGATTAAAACAAACCTAATTTCTTTAGAAAAGGAGGAATTTTATGTTTATTTTTTTAAGCATGAAACAAAGTTTATTGAGGAAGAGAAAGATAGATTTATAAAGTAAGACAGTTTACGAAGCAGGGTTTGTTCACCGTAGACAGCAAGCAGGCCTCCATTGCCAGGACAGGTAGGCAAGAGGCCAAAATGGAGAAATTGTAGGAATAATTGAAGACAGTTAAATATGGATTGTGTATTAGATAATATTAAAGAAATGGCATTAATTGGCTAGGATATAATAGCTGTATTGCGGTAAAAAAGAACATCTTTAAATGTACACTTTGAATGTTGAGGCATCAAATGTTATGGGACCTCTGATAAACTTTCAAAAAGGATAATGCTAAAGTGGCAAATAGTAATAATTTTTAAGTCTAATCTTAATAATTACATATAAGTCTAATCAAGTAATTTTTAAAAGTCACTTGTCCTCACACTATACTTGATATTTATTTAATAAGGAAATGAAAGTAAGGGCTCTATCTCCGTGACAGTCACCGGGAGGAAGGGCGATTTCAACTGACCTGTTCCCCAGGCAGCTACTTTGTGAGGAAAGCAGCTGAGTGTGTTGCAGTTTGGTAAAGGTAAATGGTTCAGTTCTACAGATAGGGACAGAAACTGCTGGTGTCAATGGAGAAAAACAGAAGTGGGTAAACCAGCAAGGCCTTTTCCATTCTAGATCCCACTTTGCTGGGAAACACTGTTACTGGGCCAAAGAGAAGGGGAAATGGCAGTGCTGAATGCAAGTCTGCTTTTAGTAGCAGTCCTTACAAAAATGACAGTGACAATAAAAACATCTCAGGAATAGGTTCAAGGGCTCAGGCCTGTAATCCCAGCACTCTGGCAGGCCAAGGCAGGTAGATCCCTTGAGCTCATGAGTTCGAGACCAGCCCAAGTAAGACTGAGACCCCATCTATAAAAAAACCTAGCCGGGCATTGTGGCAGGAGCCTGTAGTCCCAGCTACTTGGGAGGCTGAGGCAAGAGCATCACGTGAGCCTAAGAATTTGACATTGCTATGAGCTACGATGCCACAGCACTCTACTGAGGGCAACAGAGTGAGACTCTATCTAAAAGGAAAAACAAAACTCACAACTGTAGAATATAACTTTAAAACCAACTATATAAGTATAATTGTTTATTTCATTAAAAGTTGCACTATGAAGTAAGAAAATTAATCCTATTTCCTAAAAGAAATTTAGATGGTAGTTAACTTTATATTTACTTCTGAGTTACTTAAAAAATGTTAAATGGATGAAAAATCATGCCCAAGATTAAGGCCATTGCTAAATGTCAGAATCAGAGCAAGATTATTAAGTGATATTCTTGTTATTACTTTCTAACATTCAATGCCACCCTTATCTGTTCCCAAAATAGTGGGATAAAAAACCTTGCCTCATTTCCTACCAGCAGGTTCCAGGAAGAGCCACTCTGCCTGCTACAGAAGAATCTAGTCCATGAGTTGTCACTGTCTTTATGCAGAACATCAAATATTTCTGGAGGACTTTTGAATATGTCTCATTTTAATCCTCCTGACACCACTGCCGTTAGGTGGGCAGCAAATGCCATGTAGTTTACTTTATAAATCAAGAATTCTTATTACAGCCAGGATGATGTAGTAGGTGGGAATAGAATCACAGCAAAAAGAGGAATTCTGGAATTGGAGACCCAGATACGGTCTTACTATATCCCCATCACCTAAGTCACAAAGTCCTACTGTTCTTTTTCACCCCTAAGAGGTTTTGAAAGAGCAAAACCATCAAAGTAAACAGTACTTTGCTCTCCATGATGCTGAATAATATCCGGAGCAGTGTGCTTGGATCTCAAAAAGATTTCTGAAGCCTTTGCTATGTTCCCAACATATATAGGAGAGATGGACTATTCCCCATATTATGTAACAAACCTCTTGCCTGTTTGGGCCTGAAGAGATGTGGCCAGTTGGGCCATATGCCGGTCTTATTTTGTTGAACAACTATTTAATTGTTGGAAACAAACAAAAACAACAATAAAACTGGTTGGTATGCATCAGCCCTTGTTAGGTAATTATATTCCAAATTGGTAGATATCCTTCAAACATCAATTATATTGAAGTTAAGTAGATGAATTTAAATTCTTTCAGAGAATTACTTGTTTCTAAAATGAGTACTTACGCATATAGGGTTATTACTACCTGGACATAATTAACCTGTGCGTATGGTGGAAGGAACTGAAGATGATCATTTGAGCAGAGGGCTCTGGAATCAGTCAAGACTCCCATCTGTGACAGGGCTGGATAAAGGGTGAGAAAAACAGAGAGGAATCCCCTAACACCCCTTCCTTTAAACACCAGTGATGGATTGTTCAGACATATGCTAAAACCTGTTCTAGGATCATGCCGATACTGCCAATGTTGAATGACTAATGTAAGGTACCCCAATAAAAGCAGAAATAGGGAACTGGCTTACTTTGGGGTTAAATCTCCTGTTTGCATTGCCCCATAGGTTGGCAAAGAATCGCTGGCTATCCTGAGACTGTTTAAAGCCCCAGCTTCAAAGGACAGATCAAATGTGATTTTTCAATAGCCTGTTTTTAAAATTAGTTCGTTTCAGTCTGAAAGGCAGTGGCAGAGTTACATTACAGTTAGAAAACTGCCCACCACATAAATAGGTCAGAAATAAATGCCTTAGAAACAAGCTACCACCTATGCATTGAGTATTCCCTTGGCTTCCCGGCCCTTGTTAGGTATGCTAAACTGTACAAATTCATGAATGTCAGAGGGCAAAGGGATCTTAGAAATCCTCCACTCCAACTTTCACTTGCATGCATAGAGTCAAAGTTTTCCTAAAAAAAAAAGTCACTAGTAAATGGCAAAAACAGAACTTAAAAATAGATCAACTCTATGCCTACTATGCCAGAAATATGATCTGGACTTTTTCCTAAAGAAATTTCAACCCAAAAGACATGAATGAAAAGAAAGGAGGGGGGCGGCAAGGGGGTTCTGGGTACACAGAAACAAAGAAAGAGTAATTTAAGGCAATGTTTAAGCAATTTAAGGCAGATCACTTATGTTTTATATAAGTAATAGTTCAAAGAGAAGTATCAATATGAACTTCTGAGAATATGATTACCCCACTAGTAAGTGAACTCTCTGCAGGAGAAAATATTACTCCCCACTTTTTTTTTTTTTTTGTAAGACACAGTCTCACTATTTCACCCTCCATAGAGTGCTGTAGCATCACAGCTCACAGCAACTTCAAACTCTTGGGCTTAAGTGATTCTCTTGCCTTAGCCTCCAAAGTAGCTGGGTCTACACATGCTGCCACAATGCCCAGGTTTTTTTTTTTTTCTTGTCTTTGTCATCGTTGTTTGGCAGGTCCTGGCTGGGTTCAAACCCAGCCCCAGTGCATGTGGCCAGTGCCCTAACCAATTAGCTATGGGCGCCAAACCACTACTCCAAATATTTTGTGTCTCTTAGCACTCAGCACAGTTAATAAAACAGTAAATGCCCACTACACCCCTGAGTGGATGAGTAGATACAGTGGTGTATGGATTTGTGGGTGGATAGGTGTGTGGTCTAGAGTGAGAATGAGGGCCCTTAGGAAGAGGGTGGAAATTAGAAGGAGTTAGAATCAGAGGGACAGGGTAGAGGCTAAAGAATATGGAAATAAGCCTTATTTACCCAGTGGCTGTTGAGATAAACAACCTGCTTGCAGCAGAAGACTCTTAGGAAGAGGCAGCAGATGATGCTTGGGACATTGACATCTGAGCATGGTGAAGCTGCCTGCCACCTATCCCCATGACTTCACTGGGTTATGTTTAGATCGGTGTTGTAAGTGCAGGGAGAGTTTGAGAAACTTGTTAATGAATCCAGACTCCCACATACAAAATGAGATTTCTGAATGTGTGTGGTCGTCAGGATTCTGTTCTGTTCTTTTTCTACACAAACAGCAACAGATGGTAGGAGGGGGCCGGGAGGAGTGGGAATCCAGGAGGAAAGTTTGAAGTGCCCCACTTCCCCTCTTGCTGGGTCTAACCTTGGGACAAAGGAAGATTGTAGAAGAGTCAAGTTTGGCTTTTTTTAGAGTCAAAAGGCTCACGGGTATCCACCCCTCTTAGCTGTCTCATAGAAAAGGATCTGGGAAATACAGAAAAATCACTTAATATCATCAATACCAGCTGTGTTAAGCAAAGCGACTCAGATTTTCTGTGCCTTTATTTCCTTATGTATATTTGGGAAATGTTAAGGTCTCGTAGCATCTTAAGAAATAAATGAAATTACTATATTAAAGGGCCTTGATTTAGGGCCTGAGATAGAGTAATCAACCACTTTACATATATCATTAGTAGAGGTGATGAGGATACTGGTGAGATTTGTAAAAAAGATGCATTGATTCTTCAAGGAAATGTACCTCGTGTTCGAAATTCTCCTTTCCTCCTCTCACTCCCATCTCCAAGCCCATCTCACTCACTGCAGCATGCTGGCCACTTTACAGCCTCTCCATCACAGGCTGGCTTCAGTCTCCGAGCTGGGGCGAATGCTGTTCTCTCTGCTTGGCACATCGCATGCAACTTTAAGCGGCTGCCTCTTGCTCATCATTTGGGTGTCAATTCAAAGAACACCTCCTCAAGGAAGCCTTGTCTAACATTAAATAAAGCAGATCCCTCCCCTCGGTGTCTCACTTGCACAAGGTTCTATTTTAATTTTCCCTTTATCAATCTCGTTTATCACTGTGCTCCTGGGCCTAGAATGTGCCTGCATATCCTAAGGGCCCAATAATCATTTGTAAACTATTGCTTGGCTGGATGATGGACAAGAACAGGACTCCAAAGCATAACCAATTCAAACAGCATTCGTGATGATAGCTTCAAAGAAGTTGTCCCATCCCATGAAAGGAATCTGACCCAAACTTCACACTGAAGGACAGCATTGGGTTTTAGTGCACTTCTCTCTCTCTTCTTCTTCTTCTTCTTCTTCTTTTTTTTTTTTTTTCCTTTTCTTTTCAGCTTTGAGGTGAAATGTAAACGAGGGGAGGGCATTGGAAGTTGTAATGAATTTTCCCCATTTAAGGGGAACTCAAAATTGAGAAAAGCTACAGGCATTTTAGATGGCCCTTGTCTGCATTTGGTCTGCTGAAACCAAGTTGTATTATGGAGGCTCAGCATCCCCTTCCTATTTTTTTCCCTTGCTTCTGGAGTACGAAGTGAAGAGAATCTACCAAACTGCGGCATGCTTGTGCTTCATACAAATTTAGACCAGCAGCCTGTACATGCCAGATGCTTAAATTCTGCTGGTCTTATTACTTGTATAAAATTCTAGAGGACCCAGAGACTTACACACACTCCCTGGAAATCATGGACTACAGGTTAGAAAGTCAATCTCTGAGCCTTCAGAAAATAAAGGTGCAGTTGAGCAATGGTTCAGGAATCTGAAGTCAGTTTAAGTATATGCCTAGATGCTTCTACTGTAAAGATTGCTCTAACATCTAAATGGTGCTTCTTAGTTAAATACAATATTTTTAAATATTTATGGACTGTTACCTTAATTTTTAAATTTCTATTTTTATAAAAGGCAAGGGACAATTGAGCAGAAAAATGTTAAACTCTCTCTTTCCCGTTATTCACGCTGTGAAGCAACCTGTTTTACTGTATAAACCTGTGTTTGTTCTATTTCAATTGTGCAGAAGGAAATAGTTCTGCCACCTTTAAAAATCAAAGATCTATCACTCAACAGGAGAACATAGCAACCATAAGAAAGGGAATTATGAGAAATAGCAAAAAAGAATGCAGTGCTTTTATAACCTTATGGGGCTTGTGGATCACTTGGGGATCTGGTAAAAATGTAGATTCTGCTTCAATACAGTATACCTGGGGTGGGGCCTGAGACCCTGCATTTCCAACAAGCTATAGTTGATGCCTACGCTATTGGTCCTCAGTGTTTATGGACGATACTGTTTGGTACATATGGCCTGAGAAATAAATCACGTTAGGGCACTTCATACTTAGAGTTACAGTGGGTGGTGCCTGTGGCTCAGTAAGTAGGGCGCCAGCCCCATATACCGAGGGTGGTGGGTTCGAACCTGGTCCCAGCCAAACTTAGAGTTATAGTGACATTAAACTATTTTGCTTACTGCTATATTTAATCTGTAAAAAACCCCATAAATTCTTGCCCTGCCATTAAGACAGGGAGCCTATTTTTCTATTCCTTGAGTCAGGCTGACCATGGGATTAGCTTCAGTCAACAGAGAATAGCAATTTGTCTGTTGTCAAAGCCAGTGGCGAGGCTTGGAAAGTGTTTGTGCACTAGAACTTCTCTTCTGCTGCTCCCAGAACCCTGAAATCAACACATAATTATGCCCAAGCTAGCCTTCTGGAGTATGAAGTAAAATGTAGATGAGAACCCAGGAACTCCATCCTAAAGCCAACAAGCTGTCAACTGCCAGCCCTGTGAGTGACGCCACTCTGGATCATCACATCCCCCCTAAATTCCCAGTTAATCACAGACACAAGAACAAGCACGGTAGCTCTCAGTCAGCCTGGTCTCCACAGATCTCCACAGTCAACACACAGAACCATGAACTAAATAAAACAATTACTGTTTAACCATCACATTTGGGGTGTCTTTGACTTTGCCTTTTATGCAGCCTATAAAGTAGGAACTGCTATCTAGAGAAGGTTCCATGAAGAGTGCGTGTAGCACGTAAGGCCATTTGTGCTTATGATTCTTTTTCCTTTGTGTCTTCAATATATATAGTATGATTTCGCCTTACATAATAGAAATTGGTAGAAGTAGTTATTGTAACAATACTTTAACCATTTTTTCCCTGTTTTTTATAATTTAGTTTATTCTTCTATGGTGAAGACTTATGCTTAGAGGTTAAGTCACTTGCCCAAATCACACAGCTTGTAAATGGTAGAACATTTTCCAGGTGGATACAAAACCAAAAATTTCAAAAAATTCTTTTCACTAAGTTATTAGATGTCTTTGATTTTTCTGTTAAAATGCAAATATAGATTTGCCTCTGAAGGACATGATCTTCAGCCATCACCCTGTTCCGTGTTGGAGAAGGTAACAGAAGGTCTATTCACCAAGGAATAATCTCACGTTGATGTGAGGTGCCAGTGACAAACCTTCCTGGGGAAGGATATGCTCAGTGCCAGACAGTCATTGACACAGGTCCCCTACAGAGACAGCAGCATCCGTACACTTTTTTTTTCTTCTTATTTGCAGGGTCACTCACTGTCAGCCTTCCCGCCCCAGGATTGGTAATCCTTTACCATCTGGGTGTCCTCTCTGAATCTATCAATTTTCAACTTTGACCACATTTTTTCCCTTTTTCCTAGACACGTGAAAAAACATATTAATGACAGTCCCAGGGCCATGCCTCTATATTAAAGGCTGCTTGCTGTGGACTAGGGCAGTATTTCTCAATTTTATCAAACTGTACCCCCTACTGAGAAGATCTTGACCTCTTTCATCCCTTCCTATTCTTCCTTGTTGCAAATCATCTCTTAAAACACGCTTTGCAAACTGGTATTCCTCATGCTAAATGCAGCTTGCAGAATCACTCTCTTAATATTAAAACAGAGTCTTTTGTTGTTGTTGTTGTTGTTGAGACAGAGTCTCACTTTGTCACCCTCTGTACAGTGTATGACGTCATAGCTCACAGCAACCTCAAACTCTTGGGCTCAAGTGATTCTCTTGTCTCAGCCTCCAAAGTAGCTGGGACTATCAGCACCTGCCACAATGTCCAGCTATTTTTTTTGTTGTTGCTGTTGTTGTTTGTTTGTATGCTGGCTATATTCCAATCTTTCTTTCTTTCTTTCTTTTTTTTTTTTTTTTGCAGTTTTTGTCCAGGGCTGGGTTTGAACCTGCCACCTCCAGCATATGGGGCCGGCGATCTACTCCTTTGAGCCACAGGCACCGCCCATTCCAATCTTTCTTGTTATGGATTTGCATCTACTGCTTCTACTATAACCAGCAAACACATCCCAGGCATCCCCTTATCTGTATGTCCAGCCATAATGTCTGTTCAGATGATCAACAGCTTATTCTTCCAGTGTTAGAACTTGTTTTCACACCTTACGCTTCCTTGCCTCCTGTCGACCCTATGGCAATCCATTCAATTGCTATCACCTTTCTTAGACAAACTGCTATTTAAAATAGTGTCAATCCCACCTTAGAACTATTATTGCACATGCCCCACATGAGCCATCTCTAATATTAATACATTCAGGCCCACAAAATATCTCACAGATGTTGTAGCCTCCCCACTGCTCTCAGGGCTGCCAATATCCTTTTTCTTCCATTCATGCTCAAGATGATCATCAGAATTATATTCCTTGCAACAGCAATTTGGAAATCATCTTCCCGGCTGAAAGTCTTTCTAAACTGGCTCTAAACTAACATGCTGGTCTCATCTCTCCTTACCCCTCTTCCTTCCCACTTGTGCTCCAGACACCTGATATCTCTCAGAAGACTTAATATTTCCTCCACCGACTTTGCTAACTAGAGTGGCCTTCTCCATCTGTCCATCTACTCAACTTCTCTTCCTGTCCTCTCAGCTCCTCTGTTTGCCCTTGCTAAATTAGTGAGCGAAATCTCTCCAACCACAGCTCGTGTGTACATCTCTGCTGTGGCACGAGGACCATATGGTTTACTACTCATCACTTCCACACCAGATCTTAGAACACTGAGAGCAGGCACCATATTTTATCTAACTCTGCATCTCATCAACAAAAACCTCCATATGACTTAAAATAACCCAACAAAAACAAATAAGAACAGCAACAAACATGCATGCTAAGTAATTAAAAGGCATTCTCAAGGTTCCTGATTAAGAAGTTATTTCCCGAGAAGTGGAGACAGTTTAAATGAAGAGACAAATACACGTAAGGAGGCAGGTTAGTTTATGCCAGAAGACTCATTGCTTATGGATGGTGGGGGGTTTCTTATACCAAAGAGATTGGCAACAGGAGGCCACATACAAATGGCATTAATCTGCGTGATTTCAGCTACAAAAGATTCAACCTTCCTGGTTAATATTTTCTGACTACAAGTCAATGTAATATAGAGGCTATTTATATTTAGTTCAGATTCTAAAGGCTATTGATTAGGTAAACATTCAGGCCAGTTAATAAACTTAATTCAAAAGGAGTTTCTATGAACCCAGAACTGTACCAAACCCCAGGAAGGAAAGAGGGCCATATTTACTATTGCTATTTGGTGATTCTTATGTCCTTTATATATGGCCACTTGTATCTGATCTTTTGCTCGCTTTAGAGGGAGATATTAGAGGGATCTAAAAGCAGAAAATAATAGATCTTGTCCTTAGGGAGTTTCATCTTATCTGTGAGGACAAAGTGAGCGCATCTTTAAAATCCTATAAAACAAAATAATTAAGTATCAAAGTATATCAGAAACAGAATTCACCGCAGAATTAAATTGGTTCCATTATTTGTGACTAGGATGAGGAGGCCAGAATTTGCTAATACCAAGCAGAAGAACTATAATTGTCCAGCTACCCCCCATAATTTCTTAGCCCTACAAAAAACAGGTTTCCATACCAACATTCGGCTATAATGCTTGAGATCTGAACCTTAGAATTGCTTCTTAGTCTGGTGATAGCCAATTTAAAGTCAAATGTACCTATGAACTACAGTTAAATAAAAGTTTTAAAAATGATGCCGGCCCATTGGTTTCATATTAATAAATATTCCCAAATAAATAGATATAGTAAGAGATAAAAGGGTGAAACCACAAGAAAAACATGATTTCTTATGATTGAGATAGTATATTGTGAATCTGGAACAAGAAAGCAGGGTCTCGTGCTTTTTGCAAGTGAATTTGAATACTCTCACTCTCCACGGAGCATTTTAAGTAATACTAGCTTAAACCATTTTCAGATATTAACACCTTTGTGAAAAAAATTTGGCTGGCCAGCTACTTAATAAGATGCAGTAATTGAAAGCTCATGAACTCCTAGAAGAAACCGGGAAGGCCCCAAAGTCCACCCCTCCTTCTGAAGTGGAAACTCTTTCTGAGAGATGAAGTGAGGAAATGGGTATCAGAAGGGAGGATGGTTTCAAGGGACCAAGAACAGACAAAGGCAGAGATCTCATTAGGTGCATCCGGGAGAGGGGGCCAAAGGTCGTTTTCATTTGTGGGATGGTGGGATTTCTAACGAACAGAGAAAGAAAGCAACAAAAGAGCTATTGAGAATAAAAAGTGTACAATTTTTTTTCTTTTGGTGGGGGGGGGACAACTTAGCATTGTATATTTCAAGTCTCTTAAAAGTCTCCACCCTTTGAATACTAATTCCACTTCTACAATCAGCATTTAAAGACATGGGCACCTGAATGTTTAAATATATGATGTTCTTCACAGCATATTTTCAAACAGTTAAGAAACAGAAACAACCTAATAGTAAAGAAAGGGGGACACAACTTTAAAGAATATATAGCACATACCCAGAGGCGAATAGTTTATCTCTGGGTAGTTGAGTTTGAGGTGGCTTATTCTTCATTTAAATTTTTCTTTTATCTTCTTTTCTGTATTTTGCATTTTTTCTGTAATAAGAGTGTCCCCGAGCAGTAAGCACATGCCATAGTGTAAGACTGGCAGTGATGAGAGGGCTGAGGAGTAATGTAAGTAAACGGCATAGTTTGTCTGGGAAGACAATTCAATGCACCTTCAGTCCACTTTCCCTCACTTGTCTCTGCTGTCCTGGCCCTTCCACAGTTGTATGTGTGAAGGAGAAAAATACTGGGCTGCCCCATGGGATCAATCCCTATGCAATTCTTCCTGATCTGGGAGTCTGTTAACAAAGTCTTATGCCAGATGTCAGAACACCGTTACCATGTAGGATAACACTGAAAGAAACAAGCCAAAAGATGCCTGACCCTAAAATGAGGAGGGCTGTACACCTCCTGCCACAACTGATTATAAAATCAGACTTTAAGAACCCTGCTAAGTGTTTGGGACTATGATAGATACAGACCTTGCATTCTATGTGTTTAAAATCCAATGGGAGAGAGAATAATTCCAAAAGTTTGGTTTTTTTGAAGTTGTGCCACCAATTTAACCATTTAACATTTCTGTCCCTTCAAAAGCTAGATTATAAAACTAGGGAATCTATGATAACTAGGTTTCTGTTTCAGGTTGAAATTTGTAAGTGCTCAAAATTTAATGAATTCCCTGAGTTCAATGGTTAGATGAAGAGTTGATTCAATGGATTTGGAAAAACACCTAAGATTCTACATTTCTAACACTCTCTTGGGTTGCTGGTCTAACTTAATTTCTTTTTTTTCTTTTTTTTTTTTTTGGCCAGGGCCAGTTTTGAACCCTCCACTCCCAGTATATGGGGCTGGCACCCTACTCCTGGAAGTACTATGGCTCCTACTATGGAGCCATAGGCACCACCCTACATGACTTAATTTCATTCCCCAAAGATAGCTAAGCTTAGCCCTATTTGACTAACAAAGAAGTGACTTGGGTAGGGTCACACTGATAAAAAAAAAAAAAAAAAGGCAAACCGGAAACCCAATTGGGATCTTTTTATCTCCAAGATATTTAATGTCCCTTTTAGTTCTATACTATAATTAGAAATCACCACATCCATCCAAAGTGAACAGGATCACAGGACTGGTAAATGATAAACTGCTCAAGGAGTTCAGAAGAATGAGGGATCACTTTACATAGGGTAGAGGGCTGAGGGTCAGTTAAGGAATCGGAGTAGAATGTGACATCAACTTTGAAAGATAGGATAAAGGTAAAGCAAGGATGGAGAGACTATACGACAACAGGTACACCTCACGTGGTGTGATCAGAGCATGTATCTGTACAGAGAAAACCTGGGGAGAGAGGCCCAGGACAGCAAGGCAGGCCTGATGGTTCACTCCCATTACTTACCTCATTCACTGAGCATGGGAAGTGCTTTCTCGATGCTATCTGTACCACTGCCTTATTTTTAGGACAAGGATAAATTTTGACGAATAGAATGACCTCCCTTTTCTGACCCATCTCTCCTAAGCAGATCTCCTGAGAGAAGCCTTAAGGCTCTTACTCTTAGGTAATGCATCTTCCCGGGTACTCTGTAAAATGCCAGCTGTATGGCGTGTGCCCACAGAAACAACAGACTTAATTCTGTCCTTTTGAAATGATGACTCCCACCCTCCCCCAATTCCTCTCAATGTTCCCTTTTAAAGAAAAGCCATGGTTCGCTGCTACTGAAAATTAAAGACAACAGCATAAAGATCAAGGTCCAGGCTGGTGCTAGCGATGACAGAACATTAAAATCACCACTTGAATTTCTCTTTCCTTGAACATGGACAAAGACTATTAATGGAAAGCCAATCCCCAGAATGAAGGTTCATTTCAGACTTTTTGTGCTGGCCTCTCTTTGATCATGAATTATTTTAACTAAAATGAACAAGTTGGGAGTGGACTTCAGTTGAGAGGAACCAGGAGAGATAAGGACATACCAGAAAAAATTAAAAAAGTATCGGATGCCCCCCCCCCACACCGCTGTCACAATATGGAGTATCAAGAAAAAGCAGGAAGGTTTCAGAGGCACAGGCTAATTTCTAAGTTGAGGAGAGAAGGACTCAATCAACTCTCCCTCCCTAGGAGATCTTCTAGCCCCTCCTAACTATACCCAGCTTGCTCCAGGAGCTTCTCGTCCACCTCCCCTTAGTTCCAGATTGTGTTTAGGCAACCAGATTCGTAACTCTCCTACTCCAGACTTCTTTCCCATTTGCTAAATCAACATTTTCAATATACTAATTTTTTTTCTTACCCCAGATGGGGATCTGGCCTTACTTCCCAATTACATGTCGGCATAATGACTTGGAGTGGTATCCTTGGTGCCCTCTACTAGAAGTGCGGTTAGGTGGTTCAGCTTGATGGCTTGAACGCCTTCCTTACACAAACACGAAAAATGTCAAGGGTGTTTTCAAAATATGCAAAGTCTCGCTCATCAGGTATCTCATACCAAAGAAGACATCTGCCAACAGAAATCTGCAGTTAGCTGAGAAGAAGAGATTGATCAAGTATACATAATAGCTATATTATATATAACCTGGTATATCAGATGTTCTCACAAGATAGGGGCAGAGATAGAAAAGAACAAACAAAGGAAGAGAAAACTTTAGGTGAGCTCTTCTCTCTCTCTCTTTTTTTTTGTTGTTTTTTTGTTTTTTTTTAGTTGGTTGGACACTTAGAAGCATGAAATTAAAACGCGTGAAAAACAGCCATATCAACTTGGTGTGGTGACTCAAAAGTTGTCGTTTCTCGACTTAACTTTGCTAAAACACTTGATTCATGTTGTTCTTATTTAACCTAATTTGCATTGATTTAATCAGTGCTGGTATGCTTTAAATACATAATAAATTGAGATTCTGCAACTTAGATGACTTAGAATAGCTAAATTTCAATAATGCTCATCTCAATCTGTTAATGTATATGGTTCTGCCAAAGGGTTTAAAACTGTAGAAAGGATGCAAACTTGCCACATTAGAGGTGGGAAAGTTTTAAAGATACCATACAGATGAAGTGATTTGTAGGATAATGTGAAAAGCAGTGGATACGTATATATATATGTACTCTGTGTATGAATATGTGTATGTGTCCATGTGTGTGTGTTACAGCTTAATAGCCTAGAAGCATCTTTTAAGTTTTAGGTAGCAGACTTAGAAGAAAACTCATATATAAATGCAGTGAATTTAATTTTATTCTCTTTCTTTCTTGCCAACACTCAACTCTTTTCTGCCTCCCTGTACCAGCTCTACTAATCAAGCGACATCCAAAGTGGGACCTCATCTTGCCCATTTGGCAGCCTCTGTCACTACTTTGCCAAGATGCCTGCATTAGGAGGGTTTTCTTCCTAGCAGCCATGGGGATTGGGTGTCGTGTACTCACAGTTCTTACAGAGTGGCTGGCTGCTGTTTACTCCTGCCTGTCCCTGCCTGACACCCCTCCCCCCACCTCCCAACCTTTTAGATTTTATGGCTCAATCAGCCAGCCTGCTGTCAGGAATAATTGTCTTGGCTAGAGGTGAAAACACTTGGTGGTGAATTTGTTTGTCTGTCTGTTAAAGTGTTCTGCAGAAACTGGAAAGTGCCAAGATGAAACCTGCAAATGTCCAGTCCAGAGATAGGAAGGAGGCAAGAGGGACAGAGAGCCAAGCCTCAAGAACGACAAAGGAAGAACAGCATTTTGAGTAGGGACAGCCCAAAAACCATCTGTGCCAGCAACAGGCTGTGTGACCCTGGATAATCCCCTGACATCTCTCGGCTTCAGTTTCGTCATGTGCAAAATTAAGGGGGCTGATTTTCTAATGTCTCTTTTAGCTCCCAAGACAGCATGTGATGTCTAGGACACCTCAGATTTGTATTCTTTCCAATTAAATGATGCATCTCCGAGATGAATGACCAGGCCAGAGCTCAGACGAATACAAAGTGGAGTGATTCATGCCCCTGTTCATATAGCTTTTCCTGAAAAGTACCACCACTCTTTGGTGACTTTGATTCGATTGGTCGGTTTCTTCAGCTTAGCCGCTAAGGACCAATCCAGTTACTTGCCCAGTCTGTCTACCCTGGTAATCCTCCCTCACTCCTATCAAAGTGAGCACATCCACACATAATGCCTACTTATTCTGAGTTCCTTAGAGGCAGAAATGATAGGAATTCAAAGAAAAGAGCTGGTGATTTACATTTGACTCCCTCTACCACCTCCTTGAGCATCTTTCAAGAAAAAAGGCTTGCCCACACTCCAGCAAGCTTTCTCAGCCCTCTTTGATTTGTATTTTAAACAGATGACCAACAGGTTCATGACAATAGCAAGGCAGACCCCCCAACAGACCAGCTCGATCAAGAGGGAGACCTCAAAGTAAGAACTCTTATCTATAAATAATTGTGAATGGAAATAATGACACAAGAGATTCAGCTCCTTCTTAGAGGGAAAGTAGCACAATTTAGTACAGTCTCAAAGATTGATCAGAAGTGTGTTGTACAAAGAGGGGTGGGCTTCACTATGTCTTAAACTGTCCTTTCTTTGCACATTATCCAGGACTTCTCCTAAAGTGGAGTGCACTGCAGGGCCCCAACATACCATGGACAGCACTGGTCAGGCTGAACCCTCCCCATGTCAGACAGCAGAATCTTTCTTCAATCCACCCTGCACTCCGTAGATATTCACCCAGACTGGTCAAGCCCCCAGAGGGAACTCGGGCATCTCTATACACAGACATACCTTTCTGCCACACTGGAACTCACATCAGGAGAACTAGGTTGGCATTCCAAACTGGGCAGGATTGAGAAGTATTCCCCCAACCACCTCCAAAAAGGACTTGCTGGCTGCAAAATTCCAGTGCCTGAAAGGGGGAAAATCTCAGCCAAGCCCCAAATCATTGCCTTGCCATGTCTTCCCCCAAGTTGCTTTTCTAAAGCAGAGGACCAAAATGTTGATTTCTCTGCAGATTCCTACGTATCTCTTAACACGTAGACAGCCTTAAAGGGGGCTGGGGGGTGGAACAGGAATATATATATATATTCATTCCCAAAGGGAAGGGGGAGAGCGCAGGATATTTCAGTTTCCCACTTGGAAATATCTCGTCGCTGATGATGCTACCCTCCCTCCATCCCTCCTCCCTCCTCCTCTGTTTTTGAAATATGGACAAAAAAGCTGAAAGTGTTTTCCGTTTCATCAAAGAATATATATTACTTTAGTGGTTCGGTAAAATGTTGGTTTTATGCCCACCCCTTTTCAATCTGCCCATGTCTGAGGTGCTGGCGAAGACGCACAATCGTGAGCAGCTTACGACACGCAGTGAGCAGTAGGTGCCTGTGCAAGCTCGCGCCGCACACTGCCTGGCGGAGGGAAGGAGCCCGGGCGCCGCTCGCCGCTCCCAGCGCCGCCGCCCGCACCGCACCGCCGCCCGCCGCCGCCGCAAAGCATGAGCGAGCCCGCTCTCCGCAGCTGCGCGGGGCGCGAATGGCAGGCGGTGTCCGTGGAGTAAAAGGTGGCGCCGGTCAGTGGTGGTTTCCAATGACGGACATTAACCAGACTGTCAAATCCTGGGGAGTCGCGAGCCCCGAGTTTGGAGTTTTTTTCCCCCACAACGTCACAGTCCGAACCGCAGAGGGAAAGGACGACGGCAGGAAGGCGAAGCCCGGGCTCCGGCACGTAGTTGGGAAACTTGCGGGTCCTAGAAGTCGCCTCCCCGCCTCGCCGGCCGCCCTTGCAGCCCCGAGCCGAGCAGCAAAGTGAGACATTGTGCGCCTGCCAGATCCGCCGGCCGCGGACCGGGGCTGCCTCGGAAACACAGAGGGGTCTTCTCTCGCCCTGCATATAATTAGCCTGCACACAAAGGGAGCAGCTGAATGGAGGTTGTCACTCTCTGGAAAAGGGTGGGTAAGACACTTTTTAATTAAATTCTTTCCCGAAGATTTTTTTTTTTCCTCCCTTTTCTTTGCTGCAGCATCTAACATGGAGCAAATCACCACCTCTTTGATCTTTCCGTGGCTGTGAACTTTCTATGCTGCCCAGCTTTCTGCATGCTTAGAGGTGAACGTGCGGTTTTGGGGAGGGGGGGTCCTTCTTGATTTCTATATATTTATTTGATTTTTTTGCCCTTTTCTCCCCCTCCCCCGCTTCCCCTCCCTCGGAATAAAATATGATGTAGATTTCTGACCGAGCGCTTCCAATGGACATTCTCCAGTCTCTCTGGAAAGATTCTCGCTAATGGATTTCCTGCTGCTCGGTCTCTGTCTATACTGGCTGCTGAGGAGGCCCTCGGGGGTGGTCTTGTGTCTGCTGGGGGCCTGCTTTCAGATGCTGCCCGCCGCCCCCAGCGGGTGCCCGCAGCTGTGCCGGTGCGAGGGGCGGCTGCTGTACTGCGAGGCGCTCAACCTCACCGAGACGCCCCACAACCTGTCCGGCCTGCTGGGCTTGTCCCTGCGCTACAACAGCCTCTCGGAGCTGCGCGCCGGCCAGTTCACGGGGTTAATGCAGCTCACGTGGCTCTATCTGGATCACAATCACATCTGCTCGGTGCAGGGGGACGCCTTTCAGAAACTGCGCCGAGTTAAGGAACTCACGCTGAGTTCCAACCAGATCACCCAACTGGCCAACACCACCTTCCGGCCCATGCCCAACCTGCGCAGCGTGGACCTGTCCTACAACAAGCTGCAGGCGCTGGCGCCCGACCTCTTCCACGGGCTGCGGAAGCTCACCACGCTGCACATGCGGGCCAACGCCATCCAGTTCGTGCCGGTGCGCATCTTCCAGGACTGCCGCAGCCTCAAGTTTCTCGACATAGGATACAATCAGCTCAAGAGTCTGGCGCGCAACTCTTTCGCCGGCTTGTTCAAGCTCACTGAGCTGCACCTGGAGCACAACGACTTGGTCAAGGTGAACTTCGCCCACTTCCCGCGCCTCATCTCCCTGCACTCGCTCTGTCTGCGGAGGAACAAGGTGGCCATTGTGGTCAGCTCGCTGGACTGGGTTTGGAACCTGGAGAAAATGGACTTGTCGGGCAACGAGATCGAGTACATGGAGCCCCATGTGTTCGAGACCGTGCCGCACCTGCAGACCCTGCAGCTGGACTCCAACCGCCTCACCTACGTCGAACCCCGGATCCTCAACTCCTGGAAGTCGCTGACGAGCATCACCCTGGCCGGGAACCTGTGGGACTGCGGGCGCAACGTGTGTGCCCTGGCCTCGTGGCTCAGCAACTTCCAGGGACGCTACGATAGCAACTTGCAGTGCGCCAGCCCGGAGTACGCACAGGGTGAGGATGTCCTGGACGCTGTTTATGCCTTCCACCTGTGCGAGGATGGGGCTGAGCCCACCAGCGGCCACCTGCTGTCGGCGGTCACCAACCGCAGTGACCTGGGTGCCCTAGCCAGCTCCGCCACCACGCTCGCAGACGGAGGGGAGGGGCAGAACGACGGCACTCCCGAACCTGCCACGGTGGCTCTCCCGGGCGGCGAGCACGCCGAGAATGCTGTGCAAATCCACAAGGTGGTCACGGGCACCATGGCCCTCATCTTCTCTTTCCTCATCGTGGTCCTGGTGCTGTACGTGTCCTGGAAGTGTTTCCCAGCCAGCCTCAGGCAGCTCAGACAGTGCTTCGTCACGCAGCGCAGAAAGCAGAAGCAGAAACAGACCATGCATCAGATGGCTGCCATGTCTGCCCAGGAATACTACGTTGATTACAAACCCAACCACATCGAGGGAGCCCTGGTGATCATCAACGAGTATGGCTCGTGCACCTGCCACCAGCAGCCCGCGAGGGAATGCGAAGTGTGATTGTCCCAGTGGCTTTCAACCCATGCGCTACCAAATACGCCTGGGCAGCCGGGACGGGCCGGCGGGCACCGGGCTGGGGTCTTCTTGTCTGTGCTCTGATTTGCTCCGTGACTGAAACTTTAAGGGGATCTCTCCCAGAGACTTGACATTTTAGCTTTATCGTGTCTTAAAAACAAACAAACAAAAAGAAAGAAATAAAAACACAACAAAAATCCCATTCCACAACCTTCAGGACAGTCTATCTTAAATTTCATATGAGAACTCCTTCCTCCCTTTGAAGATCTGTCCATATTCAGGAATCTGAGAGTGTAAAAAAGGTACCAATCATTGATTTTTTTTTTTTGTAAACTAAAATGTTTAAAATAAAATAGCATTTACAGTTTTTACAGACTGGTGTAACCTAAATGAATTGTTACTTGTGTTACAAGAGAAGCAACAGTTAAAATTCCCTGTAGGGAAGGGAAGTGGGGGAGGGGAGGTTCTCCAGTGGTAAGAACGAAAATCTAGAAATCCAGGAGCAAAGTAGTGCTGTGCAATTTGAAATTTTCAGAAGGGCAAACAAAGCTTATCAGTTAATGAATCAGATTAAATTTCCCCACATGAATAAGGATCGAAAAAAAAACCCAGCAAGATCCTGTATATTATTGAAGTGAGGACAGTGCAATCTAACCAGCTTAAATTAGCAAGTGAGAGGACTAAGGACTGGGCATTACTGGTCAGCCTTTAAGGCAGAGACCATTGCAAACAGGTTTTGAAAAGGCAATGCCAGACAGTTTGTCCTATGCACAAGAAACATTTTTGCACCTAATGTAATCATCAGTCAAATCAACTCAAAATCTCACCTCCAAATGGCACTTGTTCCTAATTGTATGTCTTTCATTTGCTGCACTTAATAGCATTTGTGCCCTTTTCCCATATCCTTCCATGGCTAAAAGAGAGCACCTCAGCTCCTGCTCTCTGTGGTCTGGATGAGGGAGGGAGGCAGAATCCCCATGTTGAGTGGGGAGAAAGACTGCAGCAAGCTTGGGTTCCCAACCAGTGATAGCACAGTCCTAGTTTCTATGGGGAAAGATGAGAAAACATGACCTCAGGAGAATGCCTACAAGGTAATGACTTGTAGCAAAAGACTTTAGGGGCAGACTGATACAGCTCTGATGGGGGTGGGAGAATATCCTTATTTCATGCTGTGTTTGCATATAACTGAGATGGGAATTGTTCCTTAACCCAGGACTGAAAAGCTGCCTCTTCTTGGAGTGCCCTTTTGTGTGATGCTCCCTCGCTCGCTCTCTCTGTGTTTTCACTTTTGTGTGTGTGTGTTGGGATTGATGACTGCCTCTTCCCACCCTTCTGGGTCCATCACTGAGATTTCAGTTTTCTTATCAAACTAAAGAGTGAGAAGGTGGTGAGAATGGCAGTGGTGGGTGTAGGGAAGGGAAAGGGGAGGGGTGTGTGCATTGGATGGAGGGGTCCTTCACCAGATGACAATTTAAACAAATGTATGATTGAAATAAATTGTCATGGATGGCAGATGGTGACAACTAAACCAATGTTGCCCATGTCCTGAAGTCTTTCACTTCTCTAAATAATACTAAAGACTGTCATCTTTCTTTTTTCTCCCCTCCCCCCCACCTTTTAAAAAAGAGAAGCCCAAATAGGATGAGGGATAGGGAATAACACAAACCACCATCCCCCACAATGCAAATGTCTCCAACTACCAACATTAAGAAGCAAAAACAGCTTTTTGAAATGCAGAGTGGCATCACCAGAAGGGTTCCTTAAACTAAAGATTGGTGGTAGCTTTCTCTTCTACCTATGGAGAAACAAATATGCCTAAAAATACTGCTTCTAAAAGGTTCTTTCAAGAGAAATATTTTGCAAATGTCTTTAAAATTTAAGCTTTGGGAGACTGCTTACAACACACACACACACACACACACACACACACACATACACACACACACTCATTCTTCCTAATCAGGAAACTTCATCTTGCCTTGTTTATAATTGAAACATGACATCGTGATACACACACCATGCATCTCACACCCATTCAGACTAGTAATGTATTATAGTAGATGAGAAGTGCTTTGTTTGGTAACTTTGAGGAAGGGGTCTGGGATCTAGTTTAAGCAAGATCCTTGGGTTTTCATTTATAAATAGCATACTACTAGGCTGAGGGCAGGATAGCAGGAACGAGGTTCTCTCAGGGATGTTGTGCCTTATGTCTGTAATTAAACTCCACTAAGGAGACCTCCTCTAGAAGACATCATACCTATTTTTGGGAAAAAAAAAATTCCAAATTGTGGCAGTTGAAGGAAAGCTCTTCGGATTCCATTAACTTAACCTCCTCATAGGAAAGCTCCTAGAATCCAGTGCCAAAGCTGCTCTGGCTTGGTGCATGAGAGGGCTGTGTGGGTGTGCTCACAGGGAAAGCTTCCAGAAGCAAAAGCTTTCTGGCAAACATCAGCACCACAGGTTCCCTGTAACCCCCTAGGAATATGAATATTGGGAAAAAACTGTACTTTTCTCTTTCACTCTTCCTGTTTCAATGTGGCTATGAGAAAAAAAGAATCATCATGCCGCATTTTGTGCAACCCCTGCCCCAACCCCTTCCCATCACACATGTGGAAGATCTTCAGTCCCACGTACATCTCCTGAAAGATCATTAAAGACAGGCATCTACAATCTGGGGCCTTAAGAACAAATGTTATGATCACAGAAAGCTGTATTCTCGCTTAGTGTGTGTGTCTGCTTATTCCTGAGTTGTGTGTCTGTGTAGACAAGCAAATCCGTTTTCTACACAGACAGGAATTTAGCTCACATCATTTCATGCCCATGAGCCTTCTGCTCTGAAGAACGGCAGAGGGAGGAAGAAGGCAACAGTAAGAAGGGAAAGTTGGAGTTTTAACTAAGGTTTTGTGACACTTGAAATCTTTTCCTTCTCAAATTAATTAATTGTTAAGCTTCCAGAAACTTGCTCTGACCCCTCTAAGCAAACTAGGAAGCATTTAAAAGGGAATCTAATTTTTAAAGGTGTACCACCTTTTTTTTTTTTTTTTTTTGTTCTTCCCACAGAGAGTGCCGATCTCATTATTCTGTGCTTTCTAAAAAGAACTTAAGGCCACAATTCACGTCTCATCCTGGGCATTGTGATGGATTGACCCTCCATTTGCAGTACCTTCCCAGCTGATTAAAGTTCAGCAATCATATTGAGGTTTTTGGAATATTTATATAGAAAAAAAGTCTTTTCACATGACAAATGGTAGTCTGGCACCAGTCTTAGCCCTGGCTAGGGTTTTAGGTTGGGCCACAGGGAGCAAGTTAAATGAAACATATCCTCTGGCTGTGCTCAGAGAAAAGGCAATGGCTGACACGGAGACTTCAGCCCTGAGAGTTGAGACCACCTGCCCCACAACAAGGCCTGTGTTCCCAAGCCTGCAAAGTTGTCATCATAGAGGAAAGGTTATTTCAGTAACAGGGAATGGGTTTGCAGAAACCACGTTCTCTATTCTCTCAGGCTTCTCTAAGGATCAAACGCCTTCCTTACCTTTTCTCTCCATCTTTAGGAAGGTAGGCATTTGGTGTGGCTTAGCATCAACAACACATTTATGAGGATGTGTAAGTAATTAGAGGGGCACACACCACTTGTTACTCCTCCCCAGTTTCCTAGGCAACTTCACACAGATAACTGGCGGGATTAGGGGCCACCTGTGTTTCTGGCTTATATTAATCCACTTGTCAGCAAGTTTGATGGCTATTTTATCTAGCATGGCTGAGTAGAAGGAGGGAGTGGTAGATCACACGTGATGGTAAAATTAAAGTCACAGGTAACCCTTTAACTGAGAAAATTACCAAAGGGCCAGAAATTATATCTGGTTTGGAGAATGACTGTCCTAGTGTTTCAGGATAGTCAACATAAGCATCAATTTTCTCCTCTAGCTAGGTGGTTATGATTTGGGTTTGTACTGATGGAATAGCAAATAACAAGAAATTACACTATTAAACTAGCTCTGTAACATATTTTGAGACATGTTGGGGGATAGACACACACTTACCTCCTCCCTATTTATCTGTTCCACACATACACATACACCAACATACACAAACATGCATACCTATGCACATGTATCTATAACCACATAGATAACCACACAAAAGTATACACACACATTTATAACTTATTAGATAAATACACACACAGAGAAACATGATCACATTACATAACTGCCTTCCAACACTAATTACCCTACTACTTTCTTTTTCCAATCAAACTTTTACTTAAGAAAGGATCTGACAAAAATCAATCACCAAAAAGGACTTAGCTAGCTGATGGTATTTTCAGGCATCAGCTAATTAGCTGGTGCATCCTTAGCAGCCTGGGATCTTCTGGGTTCCTTATGCCGTGGAAACATGCACACCTGCTGTCTAGTGGTAAGAGCCACAAAAGGCAATGCATTCTTTTGAGAGTATTTTCCACCTCAAGGTTAAGAAACATTTCTCCATTAAGGAATACTCTACTATATGATTTTTCTGTTCTTTGGGGGATTCAGGAGGCAATGTTCTTACTGCTGACTGAGCACCATCTCCTGTCCTTCCTCAAATGGATACAATGTCTGAAGGCCATTGCTCAAAGTGAAGGGTATGGTTGTTGCATGCTTCAGGTTTAAGACAGAGACTAAATGATGTGGAGAAATAAAATTTACTATGCAGTTACTGGGAGGAGTGCTCGTACCCAGATCAAAGTATGTGAGGAAGGTACTAGCAACTTTATCTTTATATAAGGAATCTGAAAATTAAAGAGGGAGTGCCAAGTTACCTAGCTGGTGATTGGGGGCACCGGGATTCAGTCTGGTGGCCTTTTTACTCCACCTCATTTACTGCCCCTCCACTCCTACACACAGCAAAGAAACTAGCACTAGACTGGGCACAGGGTATATGCTTAACACATCCCTCAGCAGTGCCGCGGGTGCAATGCTGGAATCCAGATATTTTGACCATGATTTTGCTTTGGCTGATGGTACTTGGGTAATGCAGGACTCTTAATACAAAGAAGACCCCTCAGAAGCTTCCAGAAGAAGAAATAGCCAGTGATCATTCAGTCTCACCTTTTTACAAAGAATTTTGGACTCAGAGTAAAGCACGGGCATCTGTATCTGTCAGGAATGTATATGTCTTTCTTGGTGATTAATGGGACTATGTGTCTGTGGCAGTGAGGTTCTCAACCAGGTGCAAATTTGACATCCAGTGGACATTTGTTTAGTGATCTCTGGAGACGTATGCATGTGTTACAGGTATCTACTGGCCAGAAGTCACAGATTCTGCTAAACATCCTGCAATTCACAGGATATCATCTATATCAAAGAATCATTTGACCCAAATTGTCAAGAGTGCTGTGGTTAGAAAACCCTGCTCTATGGGGTAAAGTCATGGGGCCATCTGAACCAGCATGCTGTTTGCATGGAGTATTCTTTCTGAGTTAACTTTTGGTTTACCTAGACTTATTCCCTTATAATCTTCTTCCCTCTTGCCCAGAAACTGGAAGTCTAAATTAAAAACCCTCAGGTTGGTTGCTAATCGGCGAAAGGACCTGGAGTTAACACATGCTTCTGAAAGAACATATGGCAAAACTTAAATTAACTAGGACAAAACTAGTCAGAACCCTCAATTGACCCACTTTTTCTTTAGCAATACCTCCTTCAGGAAACAGGGGAAAACATCAAGTTAACAGTAGAGATCTAATTAAAAAGAAGGAAAATAAGAAACTTGATACTCCTTTTCCGAGGTATCCTGGAGTCTGAACAAATCCAGTCCACCTGCTTGTGCATTTTCCTTCCCCAAACCAAGACCGGAATGTCCCTGAGGTGGAAATAAACCTCACTATTAAAAATCACAGTGCTTAGTCTAGTGAAGAGGGTAGACATATTAATTAGGGAAGTGATCTCAGACTCTAGGAATAGAATAGTTTACACGACTTGCAAACTGACATCCATTTGGGGCCAGATTGACCCCCCAAATGAATAAAGCTCATGGGCAGATGGCACTGTAAGGGATTAGAGAGTTCACTTAATGAGTCCCATTTACATTTGGCTGGTCCTGGTTAATCAGAACATCTCTGTGTGGCAGGTCCATTAACCCTTCTGGAAGAAACAGTGTCTTCAGGGCAGGAGTCCAGTCTTTCAACCTACTACCATTCCTCACATGCCTGGGATCATCCGTTCATCACCCCACTTCAATTGGTCTCTGTCTCTTTGTTTTTATAAGGAGTCTTCCAGGTAATCCCTAAAAAACGTCCCCATCCTAGGCTTCGATTTAACCATTTTTCCCAACATCTTAATGTTACTCCTCCCAAGTTTCCTAGGCAACTTCAACATGAAACAATGGTGGTTTTCAAGCTAGTATTGCTTAACCAGAAAATTAAAATTGCCCTGAATTTTCATTCCCCAGACATTCTGATTCATCAGGCTTTCAGGCTTGCCTGCGTATGAATGAACAAAGGTAGACAAAAAAAAAAAAAAAAAAATCAGGGGCTTCAGAGAGGTAGGTGGAGATGCTGGAAAACAGAGGAGAAAGCTCAGGCATGTGTGGGTGGGAGAATAGGGTTTTTAGAATGTGCAGGAAGAGATGAAAGGGAATCCTACGGAGGACACGTGCACTGTCCCACATGTGAGACCCAAGACAAGGAGATACGCTGTGGAGTGGGCCCAGTTTAAAAAAAAAAAAAAAAAGCTGAGCAATGTTACTAGTGTGTGTGTGTGTGGGGGGGTGCGCAGGAAAGAACAGGAAAATATTTATTCAGAGTTCCTGAAATAACTTGCTATACTGTAAGTGGCCATAGTTAATATTAGGAGTTGAGAACAATCAAAAAGGGGTGTGTGTGGAGAGAGGGAGAGAGAGAGAGAAGAAAAGGGACACTGGGGGAGGGTGATGAGAGAAGAGAGAGACAAAAAAAGGACAAGAGAGCAAGAGAAGAATAGTTTCAAGACTGCTTTATATTGCTCAAGAAATCATAAGGAGCTGGGATACACTCACTCCTCAATTCTTTTCACTCATTTCTTTCTTTATTCTGATCTACCAGCTTGGCCATTTGCTTCTTCTCGATGTTATGTTAGAAAGTTATTTTTCTTCCTGCATTATGAGGAAAAATAATTCATTGTCTAGCTGAATCTTTTTTCCCTATTGCTCAGCTACAAGAGTGCTTCTCAACTCTGGCCGTGCATTAGAAGCACTTCATTCTTTCTCTTTTCTTTTCTTTTCTTTTTTCTTTCCTTTCCTTTCCTTTCTTTCTTTTCTCTTTTTTTAGAGATTTGAAGAAGAATGGGAGCTTTAATATGCACTGATAGCTGGACCTACTCCAAAGGATTTGGATTTAATTGGTGTGAGGTGTACCCTTGGAGAGGATATATATTTTTTCAAGCTTTCCAAGGGATTCCACAGGTCAGCCAGGGCCCAGAAGCACTGAGCTACAGGATCACAAAAATCACAGCATGTGCAGGTCAACAGTCTGCAAGATCGACAGATCCAAACGCAGCTCTTTAAAAATACCTGGCAGACTGGTGGTTGGGCTGAGTGGGGTCAGTTACGTGGAAAGCCCCCTTCCACCACTCCCCGTGACTGCACCTAGTGCACTGGCAAGAAAAAGATACGCAGGCCTAGCTAAGCGTGCTTAGAACCTGTTCTGAGTACTCTGTAGCTTACAAAGTGCTGGTTAGGATTATCATTTTGTTTTTATTCACCTAACAGTCACACAAGGCTGACATAAACTTGTCCCAGTTTTAAGCTTGTCTGAAGAAGGAGCTTGTCCAAGATCATTGCTCCTTCCAGGCTGGGCCCTTAAGCCGCCCTTTCTAAATGCTGTGTGTGTCCCCTCTACCACCTCCTTTTCCTTCTCTGATTAGCTCTGTGAGTATGAGGCAGGGTTGGCCTGGTTCAAATACACAAATCAGTAATTCTTCTGGGAGGAGTCCTGGATAACACACTACACTACACACACACACACACACACACACACACAGAGATATACCCCTTCCCCTCCAACTGGAGTCTTGAAGGTGCAGAGTTCAGCATCACAGTCTCATCCCTGCCCTCAGTGTGACCCTCTCGCACCCACCCTGTGCCTGATACGCTTTGCTTCACCACATGAGTCCCATGACGCCCAGGAGAAATCTAGGCAGATGTTCACAGTTCCCTAAACCCCCAGTCCCAGCACATTCCCTTTCCGCTCAGCCTCCTGTCAGCAGGTTTGCCACCAGCTCATCCAAGAATGAGAAACCCAAATTCTAATAGGACACAGGTGGATGGGGTAGTGATAATTATTCTCAGGCATTTTTGCAGCTTCCAAAAGGATCTTTAGGGGAAATAACCTGAGGAAATCACTTGAATGCTAGCATTTCAGGCAGCAGAACCTCTGGGTGATGTACATTTGGACAGGACATGCTGCCTTGTTCCCCCTTAGGCGAAAGAACACGGGGATGCTCAGGTTCAAGAGTGACCCGACAGCAGTGTATCAGGCTGAAAATAACGCCAGAATAAAGATCTGCCCATTTCCAGCCCATTTTATCTCCTCAGAACAATGTCCTCTTTAAAAATCATGTACTTTTAGGTGTTCACCACTGGCTCCAATTAAGAATTTTCAATATTGCAAACTACACATGGCAGAGACCTGTATCTCAGAGCTGTTACAGGCAGCCTTGAATAAAAGCAAAGAGGCACGAGAGCATGAGAAAGCTGGATTAGTCTGCCACAGAAAGGTCTGAAAAAGCCAAGTTATACACAATTAATGGAACAATGCAACAATCTGTCTTCAGCTGGCCAAGGCAACTCTGTCATCTGTCCCTCAGTTGCAGAACAACCATGCACTCTATGATTTCGTCTCGTGTCTCTGCTCCATAGCGATTGCATTTGTGGTGAAGTCCACATTTCCATGCAATGGCGTCTGAGGGCATTTTTTTACTATTAAGGAAATGTTTATTCTAAAAATAATGGTCCTTCTTGGGATTCTGCTTCATACCTTTGCTTGCTGTCCGGGTATTTTTATCTGTGTCTCATATTGATCTTTTCTTGTGCATTATTTTAAAAATCACAAAGGCACACAAAGAAAAGAACAATCATACTATAGGAAAGAGGAGGGGAAACTGCATTCTAATGGAAATGCAACTAAAGATAGCATCTTACTCAGATTAATTTACTTCTAATTATGCTGCTCAAATCATTCATTCAAAGCAGCATTTCTTGTTCAGGAATTTAGTAAACATTTGTTGAGTGTACAATAGAACTACTTAGCTTGTAAATGATGGCACCTGTGTAGGTGAGGCACCATCACAAGGACTGTGCTGGTTTAGGAGAGGAGAGGAGGCCTCATCTCCCTTCTGATGCACTTACAAATGTACCCCCAACCATAGGAATGCCTGGCATATATTTTGAATACTAGATACCTGGAAACCTATAAATCCTTAACATTTTCTTCTTTAAACCCTGCAACGAAACTTTATCCATCTTTATCCAGAGTAGCATGAGCATCATTTTACAAAGATGTTTGGAAATGTTCAATGACTTGCCTAAGGTCAATTACCATGGTAGGATATGTCAAAAGTGACACAGTGCAAGGGTTCAAATTCTGGCTGAGTGACATTGCCTAAGTTGAATCTTCTGATCCTCAGTTCCTTCATCTATAACATGGAGATAAAGTTATTAGGAGAATTAAATCTGTTATTACCTTGAGTGAAATATTCCTTCTGAAGTGCTCAGAACAGTAGTTGGCCTAAGACAGGTACTATGTAAGTTTTTTGTCCAATTTTTTAATAAAAGATCACTAAAGTAAGATCACACTGCTAAGGAGTGGCTGAGCCAGGACAGAACCAGAGGTGTCATTCTCCAAAGCCACACTGCCCCCTTTTCCTTTGTGATAGTATGACACCCCCAAACCTGAGTTCCTACAAGCACTGAGTCTGAAAGGAGAGGGCGAGGGCGCAGAGAGGGGAGTCTGGAGATACCAAAGGCACACGTGGCTTCCCTGGGAGGGTTCCAACTGGCCAGGCCTTCGCCCGTTCAGCACTCATGGACTTTGCTCTGGATCTCTTTTGCACTGTTGTCACTGTGGTCTCTGTCTACATGGGTCTTTGGTGATGTAGCAAAATGCATTTCCACATTGGAGCTGTTTGCTATCTGTAGTCAATTCCTGAAGGTAGAAAGCACAGCTACCCAGCTTGCAATTTTTACTCAACTCCTAAACTCTTATTTAATATCAGCAGTATTAAATCATACTGGGCCCCAGGACAGTAAGCAGGCATCTTCAGCTGTAACAGATTTGCTGGTGTTTATTTAAAGTGTTTTCTTTGTGTACACACAGCCACAGTTTGACGCTGCCCAAGGAAATGTTATAAAGGATGAAGTGCACATCTGAGGTTGGTCTTGTCTTCTGGAGGAGGAAGTCCTGTATCACCGGGCTGAATCTATGTTTCAGCTTTGACACTAATTTGCTCCTGACCCTTGAGCAAGTCAATTCCAACTGTCCAGGCCTTGCTTTCTAATGTTCGTAGCAGTGAATTCTGGCTGTTCCTCTAGTTCTCTGATTTGGTAGGCAGAATGTGGAGTTAAAGCATGAAAGAAAAGTAAGAGTAATTTCCAACACATCCTCCTTCCCTATCACTTATGAACAAGCAAGTAGTGAATTCATCACATTTCCCTCTAGGTAAGGCCCCCTGTCCTTAGAGACCTACCCAACTCTAAAAATAAAAACTGAGTTTGATCAGAGTGAACATTCTCTTTTGAAACTAGGGAATTGGAAACTGGAACTTGAATCCCTTCCTAGACATACCCTGAGTTCTTTGTGATCCACTACCAGAATGATTAAAAACTTAAAGCATACTCTGTCCCAGCTTTGGATGGAAATAAATATTGGAAATACTTTGGCCGAGGGAAATTTCAAAACATGAATCTGTACCACCGAGGAATGCTACGGATGTTGGGAAATTGAGGACCGTTTTTAGTTCAGTGTTTTATTTGTGTCTTTGCTGGCTTGTTTTTTCCTCCTCTCCTTTTCTCCATCCATCCTTCCTTCTTTTATCTTTTCTCAAACTTGACTCAGAATCATCAGCTACATCATACATTTTTCAGCTAGGGTAATAGCGCATGAAGGAGGCAAAAATTATTTCTTATGTGGAGGAAAAACTTACTCATTTTAGATATAGAGCACAAATACATACATAGTACACAGGCAGAGATATCATATATATAGTATTAAAGCTTCAAGATGAAGGAGCGATTGGGGAAAAAAGGTCTCTAATGTCTTCCTGGGTGAGGAAAAGACCGGGAAACCCTACACAATGAACATCACAGGGAAGAAACAGCAGCAAAACGTAACGTAACATGGCATCTCACCACTCGAAGCTTTGAGAAGCTTAGAGGTGATCCAGGTATTCTGATACTGAAAAGTAGGGCTGAGAGATTAGTTGGAGAGTCACAGTCTCCTTGGTGGGGGGTGGTCTTATCAGCCCCTCTTACACTCAACACGCCTTTTTATTTGGAGGTTCACCACGTATTAAAAAACTACTGAGTATGGAATTAATACACAGAGACCCAGTCCTGCTTCTACCATTTACTGGCTTAGATAAATCACCACCTTTCTGGACCTCAATTCCCTTGTCTATAAAATTCAGAAACTAATCCCTGCTCAGCCTACTTCACAAGGATCTGGTAAGGATCAAATGAGATAATGTGAGTGACAGAACTTTAGAAGCTGTGAGGTCCTGTGTGGGGATTTAGGGCAGTGGGAGGGGGAAGGCGGAGGGAGTGGTATGAGCTGCATGATCAGCCCCTCAACAGGGTGACTTCAGAGGGCCACATGTTTCAAATCCTCCTCCACAGGGACTTAAGTCCCCTTTGTTAGGAATTGCTCTCAATTAAGCTCCTCAGGACTCCTTCATCCAACCTGCACAGAGCAGAGACGCAATAAGACTGTTTACTTCTTGACAGGAAGGTCTTGGTTTCATCTGACTTTTTTCCCCATCACATCACACAGATTCTGACCCATGTGGACCAAACGGTCTTAGGCAGGTCATCACTTCACTCTGTGAATCATGGTGTCCATATCTCTAAAGCAGACATACCAACAGCCGCCTTGCAAATTTTTAGGATGATTATCAGACAGAATGTGTGCATTGAGTCTGCCAAATTCTGGCCAATAGTAAATTCTCAATCAACATGAGTCTCACCTTGTGTCATCACCAATATGGAGTCACATGTTGCACTTAAGAAAATAGCCTTGGAGGGGAAAAGTGGATGGCAATAGAGCAATTGGTTTCTAGAAGCAGAAGCTAAGAGGCTTTAAGAGGTGTATTTGAAGAGAACACTAAATTGGTAATATAAAAATTATCTCAATTGAGGTGAGAGCTGGGGTAGAGATAAGTAGAGTAAAAGCAGTGTGGAATCATTAGTAGGGCAAATGGGATGTGGGAGAGACTGAACCTACTCTGGTAGTGGAAATCAACTAGAATACTTAGGAAGTTACAAAGCTTTCCTGACATAGGGCCCGCCAGGACAGATGTTCTGAGACTTGCCTCAGGTGACCGCCTTATTTATTTTTTAATACAATGTTTCTTCCCAGTTCTGTCAACAGATCCAATTCCCAGCCTGCTTTCTTTGAGCATACTTCTCCTCAGTAGCATACACCTGCTAGATCTTCTGAGAACTTAAACAGAGACTTCTGGAAGAAGGTGGGAGCCGAAGTCCACACTCAGTTTAATTATAACCACGTATTACATCACATCACTGCCATCACAAGTACACGTGATGCTTTCCTGAGCCCCCCTGCAAAGGCTACCACTGTGGTCCTGTATCTGTCAGCCCACGAGACCGACAGCGTTCTTGGACCTCACAGCAAAGCAGCCCTGAACTGCAGCAAAATCCAGCACCACGGTTAGCAGTGAGCAGCCTGCTGGGCTCCACCAGTTTATCTTGGGCCACCAACCCCAAAGAACTGGGATGAAAGCAGATGTGAGAGAGGGAAAGGATCTGTTTTTGTTTTATTTTCTACCAGCCCCAGCTCTTTGAGGGGGAAGAAAAGAAAGAAGAAGAGAAGAAGAATCCAGCTCCCAGCTGGTGCCCTGCCAAGCATCCTCCCCTCCCTTCCTAGTCCAAGCACTCCACCGTCTGTGCACACTGCATAACAGCAATTTCTGGAAACATGCTGAGGAATCTGGGCCAGTCCAGAGGCAGTGGATTCTCAGAATCTGTGTGGTGGGGTTTTAGGGATTTTAGTTTTCACCTTAATTCTTTTAACAACTGCCAGCACTTTGAAGCACATCTCTCATCCACAGCTTCTGTTTGTAACATGCGACTGAAGGTACCCTCCCCAGAGAAATTCCTGAGTCTTCTCTGTAGTTCAGTGCTTCCACTAACAGTTTGGCTAACAAAGTACAACTGTGGTAAATATTAAAGAATGTTAATACAAATGAGATAAAACACATCTAGGGATCTTTATCTCCCCCCGCCAAATTCTGTTTTGCTCCCTACTAAAGTTAATCTTGACAGAAAATTTACTTCTCTGATCCACATCATTTCCCAAAGCAATTTTCCAACAGCAAACATAAATTTCTGGTGATCGCTAAGAGGTTTTCAATCCCTGTGCTAAGGAGGCCATGGGTTTCAACTGTTCTTAACTCCAGGTAAATGTCCTTCACTCAGGATGCTATCACTAAAGGACCCTTGGCAGAAACTAAGGGAAAAAGACTGAAATTGAGTTTTTGGGTTTCCAGCAGAACCGGGGTTGGCAGGGAAAGATAGCTTGAGTATCAAGATTGAATCTTGAGAAGGCAATTAAATCATTAACTAAGAAAATAATTGCCTAAGCCCACATATCTGTGCTCTCAAATGGGATGAGGTATTAAACACACGTAATGCCTTTACACTGCTGAACTTTGAGCTGGTTAACACAGATTACAATTATACCCTATCCAAGGTGGGAGTTAAGCACATATCATGAGATAAACTTTGTGTTCTTCTCTCTGTTGTGTTTGCTTTGTCCTCAGTCTTTAGCGCTCTAGGGAATAAGTAATGAATGGACTTTGGAATAAAGTAGACCTGGATATGAGACCCACTTTGGACGCACACTATCTGTGTGATGTAGTGCAAGGGACTCAATCTCTATTAGTCTAGAGATGGTTTAAAATGTTTACTTAGAAGAATGGGTGGCACCTGTTGCTCAAAGGAGTAGGACACCGGCCCCAGATGCTGGAGATGGAGGGTTCAAACCCAGCCCCGGTCAAAAACTGCCAAAAAAAAAAAAAAGTTTACCTAGAAGGTGTTGGGAGGATTAATATGGATGTATGCGAAACATTTTGCACATGCTGGGCACACAGGGAGTGTTTAGTATCATTAGTATGATAATTCTCATACTACTTTTAGTACTAAACACTTCTATTACCAGTAGAGTATACTTTGACTGGACAAGGTGAATTTCCATTACAATGATATTTGCAATAGAATGACATTTAGCCTATATATCTCACTATATGGAATTACATAAAATAATGTATGTGGCAGCACTTTATAAGCTTCAAAGTTTTCTGAAAACCTAAGGCATTGTTAGGTGCTTTCCTGAGGCATCCAAACTCACTCAAAGTAGCTGAAGTCATTTCTATGAGCCTCCTTCCACTCATCCCTTCTCTGTACTCTTCTTTACCTTCTATTCATTCAAATTTTCATTATTCCATAACATTCAGTTCAAATTCTAAAGGCATGTACAAAGTCTTTCCCAATGCCTTCAGCTCACTGTGGCCCACCCTCTTACCCCCCCCCCCCAGAAAGGCATTAGGAAAGTCCATTGTCCTTAGCACCCATGTTTATCAGTCTGCCTGTGCTAGGGCATCACTTTTCATTGTTTATATTCTTAATTTACTTTATGAATGATGCATGTATATTTTGTGTCCCATTTATGGCTAGGTAACAACTCAGTTCAATTCAGTTAGTTTCTAGGAGCCATAAGTGAAGCAGAAGGAGTGATACATAGTCCTGCTTTTAGTCCAATGGACTCAGTGTCAACACACATGCTGAAAACCAAAGGTGAAAGAGGATGCAGACTGTAACACAGGTGCAGCAAAGTCTTCCCATGATGCAACGCAAGGAGTGGGTTTGCTCAATTCAGAAAATATGTGGGAGGTTGCCAAGGCCTTGAAGAAGAAGGGGACTATGCACTAGATCTAAATAGGTGGGTGGCATTTGACAGGAAGAATGAAAGGAAAGAGTCTCCCAAGAGAACAATGCATGATCTACCTTGTACAATAGCATGGAGGCAGCCAAGTGCACTGGCGAGGTACTCAACAGCATGTGCTGATTCGATTTTATATAAGTAGGTACTTAATCAGCAGAACAATCGAGAATCTAATTTTGTACCATTTCAATATGGAATGTGTCCTCTCTTTAACAGGACAAGTTATTGAGAAAAACAACTAACCACTCTTGTATCCTTCTCCTTGACTCAGCCTTAAAAGGAGGATAGAGCCCTAGTAGTGTTTCCTAAGATTCTCTCCCTGAGGGGAGAATCATTTCACAGGGGAAGAAACAGAAGGAAGTATTTGAAAGGGGATACTGGACATCCAAAGTAAAATGAGGTTTAAAGAACATGCTCTGAGTGGGAAGGATGATGTGGTCACAACCAGCAGGCATGTGGGGAGGTGGCAGGACTCCTTGAGAAGTGTTTATGAGAGGCTCCAGGGGAGGCTGAGTCATTGGTACCACCAGGTCAGTCCATCCTTGGAGAGGATTCTCATGACCAGATATGGCATGAGGCAGCAGTCTGCCTGCCTTTGAGGGACCATGAAGAAATAGATTATCAGTAGATAATAGGCAGTCAGAGGCCTAAAGAACAGAGTACCATTCCTGAGAGTTTGGACTAATATTTAACCTCTAGGACCACTGAACAAATAAGAGGAGTTGCCATGGTAGGACACTCTTTATAGTTATTGACAGTCAATTTTACTGGGAAGAGAGAGAGAGATTCAAGTGGATTAGATGCAGTTTTGAAAAGAAAAAAAGGAAAACAAAATATTTTTACCTTTGTGATGAAGTAAATTTTGTATCCATTATGTTGACTCTTATCACACAAGCCATGGCTGTCTAAAACCATGCAAACTGTGGTGGCTGAAATGTTACTGGTATGTTTTATAAATTCAAGTTTGAAGGTTTATCTGTCAGGACACCATTTAATTCCAGATAAGACTTTGAGTGTTTGATGCACATCATGAAGGGTCCTTTCCTTAATTTGCATTCCTATTGGGAGTCCTGACTTCTCAAGTATTACTTATTTGTATAAGTATGCAGTGGGGCCCCTGGGACAAAATAAAGGGACAGATTAAGACTAAAGACTGGATCACCAGACTATGTCTCTTGTACAAAGTCCAGAATCAAAAGTAACTATGCCCTGCAAGACAAGAGAAGTCACTTGGCAATCTACTCAATAGCCTTTTCCCAGTTTCTTTATCCACAATCGCAGTCTTCCAACATGATGAAGGATAGATTAGTTTTACCAGCTTCCCTGAAGACAGGTCATGGCTAACCAGTCAGATAGATCTCTGCTAGAGAACTTCTTAGTAATATAGTAGAACCTCTGTAAGTTGACTACTCAAGAGATGGACTGTAACAAATTGATCAACATATAGAGGCGGTCAACAGAAGAACTAGGCCTATGTATTGATGTGTACATGTGGTACATGTCTGGTCTATGAACATGAGGTCAACTTAAGGACATGGTCAATGTAGAGAGGTGGTCAACTATAGAAGTTCTATGTATTTCACTTCTAGAAAAAAAAAGTGATATGTAGAAGGAAATGCTCTTTCATCTTGGCCTGTGAGCAACCATTCTGATTTCTGCAATGAACAAACATAAGGACTAAGTGAAATCACAGAGCTTGATGACTCCACTGTGCCACTGAAAATTGAGAGATTGTATTCCTTACTACCATAAGTATCATAACTGATGTGACAACATTACATATAAAGTAGAATAGAGACAGTAAAGTTTAGAAAGCTAAAAGCATAAGGCCAATATCTTAAGGAATCAGGAAAACAACACCTTCTAGGGCACAGGGCTGAACCCTGCCTTGCCTCTGAAGGATCCTCAGAGATAATGAAAAGAATGTGGCTGATGGTCAGAGACAATGAGACAGATGGTGTTGATGGCATCACAATAGAGGAAAGTCCCAGCAATGAAGAGAAAACTATACTGAACAGGAAATGAAGAAGATGGAAGAGGAACCTGATTAGCACCCTGCATAGCGGGATGGAGAGAGAAAAACCCCACACTTCTGTCCTGCTCAGGTTCAGTCAATGGAGCAGAGGTTGGAAGAACTACTCTGCATAGGGTTCAGAGCTAAAAACTACAGCCAAAACCTTTGCAATTGTTAACCTTATTTCCTTGACTGCCTACTTTGAGATGGGTGGGCCTGCAGAATTGGGGTTCCTTCTGCCTTCAGAGGACAGTGGGGTCTGGTAGTACTATACCATCTAGGGTTAGGCCTCCTTAAGCCCCCAATAAGTGCACTATATTTTTATCCCATTGTTACTTCACCCTCCTCATCTTCCTAAAAGCAGACTTCTTTACTAAGACATTTTAGTAAGCCAGTAACAACTTGGGTAGACCTGCTGAATTTATAAAGCCCCTTTCTATGAGCATTGCTGAAGCAGGGAGGCAGAATCCCTTGCACTTGTGTTGCCATCAATGGGATGATTCTACTCACACTAATTGTGCCATGGTCAGGAAAATGAGATAATTCAAGTCAAATGCTTGGCACGATGCCTGAAATTAACCATTCAACAATTATGAGTCCAGCCTCTTTCTCTTCTCCTCACCCTTCCCCCTTCCCTTCTGTCTCCTTTCTTTTATTACCTGTTTTCTTTTATACCCTTCCTCTTCTCTCCCTTCTTCTATCCCCTCACTGTATGTTCAGCATACGCAGCAGCAGCAGAATTGTTCTTCTCCCTCCCCCTCCAGCTCTGCACAGCAACTCCAACTCCCTTCCTCAGCTGCCTTTAGTTGCATGGGGTGCAGGGGCAGCAAAACAATTTGTCATCATCTGTTGTAACTATGAGACATCTTCCAATAGAAGAAATGCCATAAAAGTGGGTACATCCCTGGCCTATCAAACAATACATATCAAAAACTCAACTCAAACACTTCTAAGTTCTATCCCTGGGGTCTTGTTTATGAGGTAATTATTTTTGCATGTCAGTCTCACATGCTAAGACTATCTCATGACATACACTTTGATTCTTTTTTTAAAATTTATGTTTTAAATTGACATGCAACAATTGTACAGATTTATTGGGTACCGAGTGCTATTTTGATACCTGTATACAATGTGTTGTGATCAAATTGAGATAATCAGTACATCTATCACCTCAAATCAATATTCCCTTAATATTATCAAACATCCAGACAGCATTCAGACACCCTGGATAATCTCTCTCTCTCTTTCCCTCCATTCTCTCTGTTTCAACCACTGTCTCTTTTAAATCTCTTTTAATCTATAGGTTCAATCACCAGTCATCTATTTTTTTCCCTCTTGCAATTTATTCAATGATGAAACACAGTTATTTGTCCTATGGAATTAGTCATATTCCAAATTTTATTGATTCATATGACTTTTAAATGTCATTCTCAAACACCAAAAATTCTGCCTTCTTCAATCTAATCTTCATAAAATTACTTCCTCTTTTAAAAAAAAAAATTGCAACGTGTTGTCATTCCTTTGCTTGTTGTCTTGAGTATCCTCCAGCCCATATTTTACCTGATTTTGACTAATATCCTTTCATTTTAATACTACCTATCAACACTTCTTCCTGAGAGAAGAGCCCACCTGGAGTGTTCTTTCAATCAGTTTTTAAAATGTGTCCTGCTCTATTCACCCAGCAGGGCTTGTTCAACTTTCTCCAGGAGTACAAGACATAACCAGTTAACAGTAGGTGTTGCTTTGATTTTAAAAACTGCTGCATATAAATATAATTTTAAAGGTACTTTCTTATTACAAATAAACACTGAAATATTTACTATGAGATTATATATCTGGGATTTGCTTTAAAATAACGGGGCGGGGGGGAAGATTGTGGTTTAGATGGAATGAGATGGGCCATGGTTAATATTGTTGAGGCTGGATAGTGCCTACAGGAGGGATCATCATATTATTCTATACTCTGCTGTTTAAATTTCATAATAAGAGGTAAAAATGAGTTACACTCCATTACCAAAAGTAAGCAATGAGGCATTTCATTATGGGGACCTAGATTGCAATACTTTTGCCAAGGATCATCAAAAAATCATGTCTGAGGAACGACGTACTTGCTTTTCTCATTCTGCAAATCTAATTTGCCTAAAAACAAGTCCATTTTAAGCTAAAAAAAAATAAGCATATAAATAATACTTTAATAAAATGAGGAAATGATTTGGGATAAATGAAAATATAACTCATGTAGAGGTGGTTCATAGGCTCTGTGATTTGTCTACACTGCCTTTCTTAAGACTCTACTGTGGTTCAACTCATAGACAAACTCCTGTAACCCGCCTATACATGGGTCATTATGAAAGTTCTGACACACCCAGAAATCAAGAAATGTAAGATCCATGTGGATAGAAACAAATGAAGCCCTTCTTGCAGCAATGATAAGCCGAGGAAGTTGAAATTTGACCAGATGAATCAGAAAAGATGCTGTTGACTGTGTTTCTTAGAAATAAAATAATGGACCATAACACAGTCTATCTCTAAAATTTCGTAGCTGACAGAAGACTCCTGAAAGAGGAGTGACAACAAGACCCAAACCACTGGATTACCCCATAAGAAATCAATGCGAACCTGGGTCATGAATGTTGCACTCACATGCTCTTCTTATTACAGTGCCAGGTTGACATGCAGCACTAGTCTCCCAAGGTGAAAGTCAAAAGCGAACCTTTCCAAAAGCCTATCGTCTTTTCACTTGATTTATTTTTCTTTATCCCATTCAACTTTTGAGAAGATAGGAGAATTTACTTCCTTTTGCTTACATTAGCCACTTAGAAAATACCTTTTAACAACATAATAGCTTTTGTTAACAGTAATTTTTCTATTCCTCTATTAGTACCATATTTAATTCAGTAATTTCATCAATAGTAATTAATTTTAACCACATTCAGCTATGCAACAGCAAAATTCATAGTATGAATTTGTTTCAATGTATTGTTCCTAAAACTGCATGAATTTAATATCATATATGCAAATTCTCAGTCCAGTTGAGGATAATTAAGGAAAAAGAATAAGAACTGGGGCATCTAAGTAGAAAGGAAATAAGATAGATACAGAGACAGAGAAGATACTTTTGTATGAAGGCCAATAATACATAAGGGGAACCTGCCCTTTGATTCTTTACACTCACAGACACTAGTATACACTCTATAGAAAACAACTTCCTAAACTACCTAGTGACTTATTTTAGTGATTAAAACCCTGACTCTCATGTTCTCTCCCCTTAAACCTAACTTGTGTACTTCAGATTAAACCTATTAGTAAGATGCTCCTTCCTGCTGCTCTCTCATCCTTCACATTTCCCTAGAGACTGATTTGGAAGATGGCATAGACTTGGCTTCTGTTGATTCATAAGCTGCCCTTTTAAGGAAATCTAAGGGCTTCACCTCCAGAAGAGAATTGCCTCTGCAAACCCTGGCTGGACAGACACAGTCTTTAATTTTCTGATGAGCTCAAACCATGGCCTGGGCCTTGACAATGCACTGACTTAGCAGCACAGATACTGAGCAAGCATCCAGGGACATTTCTGAATACAATTTGTGTATAATTAATCTCTGGTCACCCTGGGGATCTCAAATCCCTTCAGATCAATGGAGCCAAGAGGCAGCATTTTATCTAATAGCCAATAGCATTTTATGACTCTCCTGAGAAGGCAAAAAGAACTGATGGTATTTCTCTGCAGCATTTCAAAAAGAAACCTATCAAGGGGGAAAAATCAGCTCACCAAAGGAAATAAACAACACTTTGTGTTCACCAAATGCTTTTCAGAAATACTATAGTCCCACCCTTGCAATGGTGAGGACACATTCCAAGACCCCCCGTGGATGCCTGCAACCAGAAAAAGTCTGTGTATGCTTAGTCTTCTTCCTATACAGTAACAGGCAGGTAACATATACAGTGTGGACTGAGCAGAATGGTGTGAGATTTCATCACAGTCCTTAGAATGATGTGCAATGTAAAACCTAGGAATCATTTATTTCTGGAATTTTCCATTTAACATTTTCAGACTGCTATTGACTAACTGAAATTATGGAAAGCAAACACACAGATAAGGGAGGAGTTATGCATCTGAGAGTTTTTTGCGAATCAAAATTTCCCTTTATTTTAAGAGGTAAAGAAAAGGACAGGAAGGAGGTAAGATCAGCACAAGATTATACAAAGTCCAAGGTACTCCAATATGCAAAGTAATACATACAGGGCTGAAAAATTGGATCTAAATATACCATACTCTAAAGGGCTCAAATCTAGGGTAAGTACCTAGGTTTTCGTTGCATTACCTAATGAAGATTCCAGAACCGAAGTTGCTATGTATAGCCCCATCTACGTGTTGACCTCTGCTGGGAAGCAGATAGGCAAGTGAGCAGAAGGTATCAGTTGGTAAAGCTTTACACTGGAGGCAAAGACCTGGGTACTCTCCCAGGGCGGTCTCTAACACAGTGGGCAAGGAGAATCTTCTGGTATTTCCAAGATCCTGGAAGCGTGGGCTGCTGTCAGTAATAATAATTCATTATCTGTTTTATACTTTACAGTCACAGAAAGCTGCAGCCAGCACACATGATCCTATTTGATCAGCTCTGCAAAAGGTGAAGGGAGAAAAGGAAAACAAACGTTGTCTGAAGTCACTCAAGGAGAGAGGCCTTGACCATAGCCTGCTAGAACCCGATGCCGTTTACTCCTTACGACAGTGCTATTAGGTATTGCTGCGCTGACAAGAAGACTGAGGCTTGCAAAAAGTATATGTACAACATCCCAGAGCTAATTCTATTTTTCATGTTCTGGATATGACAAATATCTCCATTTTAAAAGAAGTAGAAAGAGAAGCCTGATCCCTACCTGAGGGTGGGACCATCTCCTATTTTTACCAAGCAAATCTCCCAGGGGTCCAGGCCATGACATAGAAACCACAACACATTGACCATTGTATCTCACCTGGACAAGGAACGGTTCAAGGCTCCCTGTGTGATAGAATGCAAGGGACCACAAACAGCCTACCTATAGGAACAGACTCTATTGATGTGATTTTTTGTTGTTAGTATTTCACGCCACCCATTGGTGGGAGCCATCAAAGCAACAAGCTGAGAGCTGAAGAGCTAGGGAAAAAGTTAGGTACAGTTTAAAAGGGAAAAAAGAAATAGCGTAGTATTGTAAAATTGTACAGTATCACAGTTGGAAGATGCCTTTGAAATCACCAAATATAATGCCCTCATTAAACAGATGAAAAAGCGAAATGGTTTGTCCGATCACTGGGATAAAACTAGCAGTGCCAGCACTAGACACTGCATGTAGGCCAGTACCTATACTGTAGCTGGCACTCAACACATATTTGCAGCAGGAGGGGAAAAATGGAAGAAATGGAAGAAGGACACCAGATTGTCTACAGGGAAAGTCTAGTACCCTTGCTTTCCATTATATCACTGGGGCCTGGATTGCTGGAGAGGTGGGTAGGCTGAGCTAGAGGCCCTTCTCTGGTCCTCCTGTCCATATGAGCATCAGGCTGCTAAGGCCACTTGCCTAGGCATCTTTTCTCTAGGACAATCCTAATTGGCCCTCAATTTTCCATTTTCTCCTCTCTCTTTCTCATACACACACTAAGGTACAGAGTCATTAATGTACCAAACACAAATTCAGTCTCTCACAGAGTAATCCATCCTCCATTGGTGCCTTTAAAATACTTATTTTTTAGAGAGAGAACTTCAGTCTGAGACAGACTGCCAGAAGACTGTCTTTGACCACTAGGCAATAGCATACATGACATGGAAGGCACATGTGCAATAGGACAGGCCCTTTAGCTGTACCTGCAAACCCTGGGCCCCTACTCCAGGCTGATGAGATGGATAACAAGAGGACCTGTCCAGAATCCGAATGAAACTAGCCAACCACCAGACCATGAGAGAGTCCACCCAAGATCATCCGAACTCTGATGTGAGCCCAGCCCAAGATGAATCATAAACTGATTAAGTTACTTTATTTTAATTAAATATTGGATATTTTTTGGTATTTTATGTGTGTGTGTTTATAGCTAAAGCTAACATAATACCTTACTAATAGATAATATATACATATACATTAAATATTTACCACATATTGGTCACTGTCTTGAGAGTTTTGCTTGCATTATTTCATAGAATTTTTACTATATGCTGTGAGGGAGTTATTAACATCCCTACTTAAAAGAGGAAGAAACTGAGGTTCAAAGAGGTTAATTAACATACACATTTGGTAAATGGCAGGTGTCAAACCTCAACCTCGCTACTGTCACAGAAGACTCTCAGAACTTACACCCAATCCAGAAAGATAATTTTAATGACTGGGAAACTCAGAACCACATGTTCTGAGGATGGGGCAAGAATTGGTTGGTTTAACCTGTGGAAATTAGACACTCAGAGATCATACAATAAACTTTCACTATTTTACTGACCATATTTTGAAAAGCAGAACAGAGCTCTGAGGAGAAATTAATGGTACGTCCACTTTGCTAGTGACAAGTAAAACCATTCTAGCAAAAGGGAAGGTGAAGACTGCAATAAGTCTGCTCAATAGAAAGTTTCCAAGGAAATTTAAACCATTCCTCAACAACATAACTTATTTCTGTCTCACATTTCCTCATTTTGCTTCTCTTATGAGGAACGCCTCTCTTTTTTTTTTTTGGAGACATAGTTTCACTCTGTTGCCCAAACTACAGTGCCATGGCATCAGCCTAGCTCACAGCAACCTCAAACTCGTAGGTTCAAGCAATCCTCCTGGCTCAGTCTCCCAAGTATTAGGAACTATAGGTGCCCACCACAATGTCTGTCTAATTTTTTCTACGTTTAGTAGAGACTAGGTCTTTTTCTTGCTCAGGCTGGTCTTGAACTCCTGACCTCAAGCAAACCTCTTGCCTTGGCCTCCCAGAGGGCTAGGATTATAGGAATAAGGTCTCCATTTTCTTCTTTTAGGATCCAGGTTCTACACATGTTTTAAGGCCTGGTTGAAGTCCAACCTTTTTCACTACACCTTCTCTAACTTTTCTTCCCTCACTGAGCTCTATTTCTCTGAGTTTGCACTAATAAGGCCAGTTTTCTGTACCTCTCAATATAACACAATTCTTATCTACACTGTTAATGTGGACAAGTGGAAAACCGATTTTGGAATTGGACAGACGTGCATGCAAATCTAATAGTGTGTTTTTACTTCTCTGAACTACTTTATGAAGCTATTATGAAGATACAGTGAGAATATATATGCAAAAGCTTGGCATGGAATGTTCTTAGTATCATGGTGTTTCCCATGCTAATCGTGTCTCCTGAAATAGACACCACTTGGCAAGAACATGCCTTAACTTTACAAACCCAGCCCCTCCCAAGATTTGTCATAAGCATGTATAAGACATCTAGACAATATTATTTGAACTGATAAGATAACCATTCAAAAAGCCAAATCCAAAACCTTTTTACAAAATAAGTCTGTGGTATAATAAAGATGTATCTTGAATCTTATCTAAGAACTTTAAGACTCTTAGAAATTCCTAAGTGATAGAAATGTCTATTTATGCTAATGAGGGGAGGATCCTGGATAGCTTTATGATGGGAGATGGTCACCCTGAAGGCTAACCAGACATCTAGGGAGGGAAGGAGGACCAGAGATCAAGTTCAATCACATGACTGTTGATTCAGTCCATCATTCCTATGGAATGAAACCATAGTAAAAACCCTGAACAACAAGGCTCTCAGGGACCTTTCTGGTTTGGAGGACACGTTGAGCTGCTAGAAGATTCCACAGTAGAGGGAAGAAAGCTCTGTATCCCCAACATTGCCATCATTGTCCTATTCTTTTTCCCCATTTGGTTGTTCGCAGTGCATATCCTTTATAATAAAACTGTAATCTTAACTGTAACACTTTTAGTGAATTCTGTGAGTTGTAGTGAATTTTTGAATCTAGTGAGTTTTCAAAATCTTAGCCAGTTGATCAGAAGCTTGGGGGCCTTGAGGCCTATAGCTATCTAAGGTGGCAACAGTCTTGTGAAAGACTTTGTCCTTAACCCCTGGGATCTGGGTTAATTCTGGGTGGTGTCAGAACATGATTAAATCCATCCAATTGAGGCAAAGATGAAGGATTTTGGTATTTGTAGCCAGCTGGGCAGTAGCACAAGCGGTTTGGGGACAAACACCCAAAACTTGTGTCTGGCATTTCAAATGAGCACAGTCTTGGGAAGAACTTTGCTTTCAACTTGTGAAGTAAGTACTTGAGAGGAGGGGGTCAGCATCAGAATTGAATTGGCTACCCCATTTATGTCAGAGAACTGGTTTGGAACCTAGAGCCAAACAACTAAAGCATTTCTTAGTTATCACACAGTCTCTTCTTGGATCAGAAAAAAATATACACACAGAATTTCAACACGCTGTATTAAATATACATACACTTAGAAGAGTTTTCTTTAGATTCCCAACATTAATTGCCTAAAATTATTTCCTCTATTATCAAGTTAGTATTTAGCATTCCAAAGGATGTCACTGATGAAAATGAAAACTCTCCTAATAAAATTCACAACAAAGAAATTATTATGACATACAACTTAAAGTATCAATTATTAATTTGAAAAAAGAGAAAATATATGTGCTATTAAACAAATTCTGATATTTCTACAATATGCCATAATATAGGCCAGGGGTCCTCAAACTTTTTAAACAGGGGGCCAGTTCACTGTCCCTCAGACCATTGGAGGGCCGGACCGCAGGCCCCAGGATGAGTTGGCTGCTAAGCAGGACAGGCAGCAGTGGCAAAAACACCCGGCGGGCCAGATAAATTTCCTAGGTAGGCCACATGTGGCCCACGGGCCATAGTTTAAGGATGCCTGATATAGACCATGCATTTTCTTTAACCAATTATGTTTACTTGTATGCTACACTATAATTTACAATTTCTCCTTTAAAAGCTTATACACTGAACGGGTGAAGTGGGGGGGTTATGGTGTGTGACACACCTCTTTGGGGTGAGACACAATATAAAAGGGAATTCACCTAACAAATGCAATCAGCATAACCTGTTCTTGGTGCCCTCAGTGAATCCCAAACAATAATAAATAAATAAATAAAATAAAGCTTATACACCTTTATTCTCTCTCTCTCTGAAAAAATTCTTGTAAAAAGTGACAGACTAATATTCTCTGTAATAGTGTTCTTGGGGTAATGAAGTGTCAGGTTCCACACTAATTCATACTTATTAATTAACAATATCAACAACTCCTTTTTCATTACTGATAACAAATTTACTGACTACCAGAAGGGTTTTTTTATTATGAAACTTATCTCAAAGGCTCTTTCCTGTTATCTACTGCAATAATAAAAAAAAAAATCATCATTCAATCATCATTTTAATGACTGATCATTTTCCCCTCACTAAAATTAAATCATAAAATCCATTTAATTAAATCAAATGGTAATTGAATGACTTTAATCATGCAAAGAATTAAAATGAAGGATACTTTCTCTGAATGCCTGACAACATGTAATGACATGGTTTGACCAATGGGGCAGATCCTAAGAGGAAGCATGTTGATAACTGTCTTGCCTTTTGGCATGACCAACAAAAGTGCTACTTTTAGAAAAACATGCTTCTTCTAGCTCTAGGACAGAGTTCAACCAACACATCTGTCTGCACAGGAACAAGGTCATGGCGTTTGACTTAACAGAGGGTCTAACAATGAACCAAAAAAGGGAAAGCCGTTATCTGCAGAGAACTATATAGTCGGAAGCATGAATCGCTTTCTCTGAACTTCCCAAACTAAATCACCTAATATGGATTTTTTATATATATTCTGTATGTTATACTTGGTGGTTGAGATGCAAAGATGCCCTCTCAATCTTCTGAGCAAGACAGATATGCCAACAAATCATTATAATACAATAAGGTCAGTGATGCAACACAGGTATGTGCAAAGTGCTATGAGATTCTAGAGGAAGGATCAATAAGTGCCTTCTTGAGAAATTAGGAAAATTTACCAAAGAGCCAACATTTGAGTTGAATTTTGAGAGCTGGGAAGTCATTCTAGGCTATAAAGGCCACTCTGGAAAGTGGGGGGAAAAACTGTAAAAATTCATGGAGAAGTTCAGATTAACCAGCCCATAGGAAGGACTGAATGGAACAGGAATGAGAGAGCAGGGGGAGGTGATATTTATTACCAATAGGCGAAAATCACGATTTAAAAGGCTTTCCCCCATTTTTTAAATTGCAATAATTTATTTAAAAAGCCATTACTCCATAATGACATGGTTTTTACTAGTTTCTTAGTGGGATCTTCTTGAAATCAGTGTTGTAAGGAGCCTAGAAAGAAAGACTAGAGAATAGAGAAGAAGAGAAGAGAGTACAGGATGGCAGAAAGACAAGCCGCCATTGCACTCTGTATAATGATCCCCACAGCAGAGACCAAATCTGACTTTCAATTATCTTGATGTCTTTCCACATACTGGTGATGGCACAAAGCTCCAAAGTGCAGACTATGGATGTGCAGGGTATTACTTTCATAGCAATCAGATAAATATTCCTCATCTAAACATCTTCTGCAAGCAGAAGAGGCAATCACAAAACTCTGGAGGCAGGAGTATGATTGGAACAGTGGGGGATGTGCAAGAGGTCCAGTGAAAAGGAACACGGAAACCATTGTAGGTGTGGAACTCAGAGAGATACAATGGAGGGGTGTGGAACTGACCTTATAGGCCACTGTTAGAACTCGACCTGAGTCCCGTAAAGGTTTTAAATGATATTTTCAGATTTAGCTTTCAACAAGATTCATCAGGATGCTGTGGAAAGGTGATGATGGTGGTAGAGAAAGCTCAAGGCTACTACAATACTTCTGGTGAGAAAGATTGGTGGATATGATAGGAAACAGATTCTGCTTAGATTGCAAAGGTAGAACTGACAGCATTTATTGTCAGATTGAAATTGGAATGGGAGAGAAACAGAAGTCAAGAATAATTCCATGATTTTTGGCTTGAATGACCGAAAGTGTAGAGTTGATAAGTTGTAATCTTCTCCTTCCCTCCCACCCACTTTTAGATTCATGGTTTGAGATAATTAAAAATAATAAAAGAAAATAAGGCAGTTACTGTGATTTAATCCTACTCCTTTCCTTCTTCCCTCTTTGCTTCTGCCAAGATTGTGGGTACAGAGAACAAATGTCACCTATATGTTCTAAATTTGGATACAACAGAAAGGCTTTCCCAACTGAAACTTCTCTACCAACTACCTTCCAAGCATGCCCAAAGTTCTACCTATAGAGATACATTTGGGAGCATCTCAAAGAGTTTGGTATTTAAGTACTTTCTAGTTAAGATAATTATACCTTCAGAAAGAGCAAATTTGACCCTATTTTTTCAACAAATATCTTGGGAAAATAGTTGTCTTGTAGTTTGAATTGGTAGATTTAATAAATACAACTACAGGACATTCAGTTAAATGTGAGTTTCGGATAAGCAATGAATTATTTTTAGTCTAAGTATGTCTCAAATATTGCATGGGATATACTTACACTGAAAACTAATTCATTGTTTATCCAAAACTCAAATATAACTGGGCATCATGTATTTTATCTGACAGCTCTATTTTCAGGTGAAGATACATAAAGCTGTTCTCAGCTAAACCAGGACTGCAGCAGGGACACAGGAAAGGAGAAGAGAGAGAACAGAATTTTCCCTATTTCTCTCTTTTCCCTATGTCCAACTCCTAACCCTTGGGTCCTTTATAGCCAGGGGTTCTAAAACTGAAATATGCAAACACCAGGATAGTCCCAGAAAGTCCTTGGAGGAAATAAACATAGAAAGAATTTAAATAAAACTTTCAGCCTTTGGAAATCACATTTTGAAAATGTAGCCAACTCTGTAATTAAGTTCCAAATTATTTGGTATAGTCAGTTTGGCTAACAGATGGAGCGGTATTTTTGTTCATCCTTCATCCCTGGAGTGAGTTTCCAGAAATCCTGAGTGGGGCATTTCTAGATTATTGCCTGAGTGACAGTTACAAGTGCCTAATAATTTACTAGAATCAATGGATTTCTTTAAATGAATTTAGTGAACTGTTATTTATATAGATATGAATAATACATTTATAAGGGGAAGAGAAGCCTTTGGAAAATAACTTTTTAAAATGATGCAGTGCAGTAATGATAAGTAATTACTTGCTGATAAGATTTAACGAGCTCTATTTCAAAAAATGTTTCCTTCCATGGTTCACCGTGACTCATATTTCTGTGGAATCCATGATCTAAAAGGGTGGCCTCCACCTACAAGGCACAGAGCATTCACTAAAGGACTCTCCTATAGATTAGTCTGATAGAAAACCTTAGCCAGATGTGAACCTCCCAGGCTTTAAATTGGCTTGTTTTAATTTGATCCTTCTCTGGCTTTTCTCCAAGATATTTCCTGTGTGGCATGTACCCCTTACAGCCCTCTGAGGTAGTCATTCCTCGTATCCCCATTTTATGGAAAAAAGGAAAATGAGACATTGAGCATAAAGAAGCTTGCTTGATGTGGGATAAATTTTAATTACAAGAGCTTTCTTCGGACTACATTATATTATTGGAGCTAATCAATGGGGATAGTTCCCAATCTTAGTGTAAACACATGTATACATACCCCACCATCACCACTGTCGCCACCTACCTTATAAATGTATTTCTCAGTCTTGCATGAGCCAAGGGGAGACAGAGAAAGGTTCCTTTTTCTTGTGGTTAGACATAAATTTATTTTCCTAGATATATGTCTTTCTACTATATTGAAACCTTCTAGCATTCCACTAGTAGCAAAATAAGCCCACATCGCCTAGAGGGGCATCTCACATGACAGCACTGGGATTGAGAAATTGCATGCAAGCAAGATCTTGTGCTTTCTTGGGAGGGGGGACTTCAAATTTTCAAAGCTATCTTTTTTGGCAGTAGCTTCCAATTGCATTTTTTCAACCTCCATATACCCACTCACTCCCACTCTCAAATTGCTGAAGTCCCATAAACAATTATCTGCATATACCAGGGTGGCTAGCATTTAATTATTAAATCCTTTGGTAAGCAGAAATAACTGTTATTGTGAATGTCCCATCCAAACTTTATCTGTTCATTCCATTTATTGTAAATTATATTTTCCTAAAGAAACTCCCTTTGAAGCTTGAAACATGTTTACCTGGTAGGTTATGTTGAATTGTCTGAGATTGGCATCACTGAGTTGAAAAGTGTATTATTCGAGAAAATTATAGTGCTACCTCTAGTATGCCAATTTTTGTCAGACTCAGAAACAGTGATTTGAAGAGACTGTCACATAAGTTGGAGTAAACCATCAAGGGCTCTATGAAGACATTTTAGCTATACTTCTATTAAATTGAATCTAAAACTTTTTCTCCATGAAATAAAGACTATGATTTGGGTTTAAGCCAGTTATTTTGAATTCCATAGATTCATAATCTATTACACTAAGATAATCGGTTCCCTCCTGAATAAGATAGATGGTTTAAGAGCTACACTCCACTAGTGTCAAAGAAAGCCTTGTAGTATTGGAAAAAAATCTCTAAGGCTTCTCTTCTCTATCTTCTGAGGCAGTGTTCAAGTTACAAAATGTTGGAAAGAAATTGAAAAACAAACATTCCCTAAAATACTAGAAAGTTTTAATATAGTTTGGACTGAATGCAAAGAAAAACTCAGTTGCCCATAGGGGCTAAGCTGGAAGCATAAGTGAGTGCCTAGGGCAAAGCGTAAGGCAATAGGGAATGGTGGGGCCTTAGGCAAAGGGATACTATTTCCCTGTCTGAAGAAATTCACCTCCATATTTAAATACAAATTACATCAGCCAAATAAACGCACCTGGATTGGGCCTGCTCACAGTGAGTTTTATAAGCCTGGTTTATGACCCTGATTATAGCCTCTTGTTTTACAACCTCTTTTTTATTAGGTTAGCACTCCTGCTGAGTTGGTCAGAACCACCTTGGTTGCTGGCCACTTTAACTCAAATGGAGCTCATAGCACTCTGAGAAAATGGAAATGTTTTGACACAATGACTAAGCAAATGTCATGAAATCTATGTTGACCAGCTTGATGAAAGTATTTCAAATTGTATATGAAAACACTACACTGTACCCCATGTTTGCATTAATGTATATAGCTATCATTTAATTAAAAAAAAGAAGTTTCTATTCCAAGTTGATATATATAAATAACTCACGAAAAAATACTAGGTTTTAAGCATGTTTTAGTTATAATAAATTAAAATTAACAAAAAATGAATGGCAAAACTACCCCTAAGTGTCAGACTGTCTGCTAGAAAAGAACACTCAGAACTTTCAATTTTATGTGGAAGGATCTTTTGATGGCATTCAGATTGTATGGTTCTTACACATAAGCAACTTTCTGAACTGACAAAAGTAGAATATTTTATAGTTAAATCTTCTAGGCTTGGGATCAAGGGGATACAGCACATCATTGTTTTTTCTGAATGACATAGAACAATACTGAAATTTTCTTGAGGAATATCTAAATTGCAGGAGCAGTGATAAAATTAAAATTTTATATTCTTTTAATATTAAAATTCAAGCACTAACTCAGAAAATGAGATGATACAATTTAAGGCTTTATGCTACAGCCGTGAAAACTTGCTGGTTGTCTTGAACAGATAGTTATTTCTTCTGCTACTACACTGAAATATTTGGACGTCCCCTCACTGGTGAGAAAACACTTTGTAACTTTAAAGATGTTCTTGAAAAGTAATAATTTTCCATAAAAGGTTGCAGGCTCGCCACAGAGCACCCAGCATTTCCAACATCCTGACTGATTCTAGCTGTGTTCATCAATTTCTGGCCTTGGACTATAAAATGGTCACCTGTTTATATAAAAAAGCTGGAAAAAATAGATTTCTCTTTTCAGTGCAATATTGTGCCCTCCTAAGAGTTGTCATATGTATCCCATACCAATGATTCAGAGCACAATAAATAGATCTAATGGGACTGAACTAAATTAAATCTTTCTTCGATGATTTACAAGGCAGCATGAGATTATTCTTGGGGATATAAATTTTCATTATATAGGAGTTGAGATAGTAAAGTATGTGTAAGAAAGACCAAATCTTGTCTGAGATTTATTTGTCTGGACTTTCTGATTTCAGTTTTCTTGTCATTTGTCTCTGAATGGAAGATGGGGTCTCTAATTAGAAGGTGACCCCTAAATGAGAATCAATAGGAAAACTGGGAAGAATATGGTCTGTGACCTTGAACTTGGGCAACCACTTGACTTCTCTGTTAATATGGTTTTGTCCCCTGTAAAATGGAGATGTCCTATGGATAACAAATGAAATAAAAATAGATATAGGACAGGTCTGCAAATTTAAAAACACTACAATCGAAAGCAGAGATCTGGTTAGGTCTGACAGCATTCTACACCCGTCCAGTCAGTGCCCACCCCCTTTCTATTCTTGGGTTATAATTTTGCTTTAAAATAGTGCCAGTCTGCACTTGCATCTGGGGTCCAGGACTATGAGCACAGCCGTGTCTGGCATGAACACAACCTTTAGGGCAGCAGCTGCAATTCCAGCACTCGGTCCAGTGGAAGTTTCCAGAAAAGCAAGAGTTGGGCTTACAGTCCCTGAACAGCCTGGGCTTAGTGTCCATTTACCAAAGCAGAATGCAGCCACTTCAATGCATAAACGCAATTCCACATCTGTCTGGTGTTCACCAGGAACCTCTAGGTCAGTAGCAGGACTACAGAAAGGAAGACACCTTTAGTAGAGAGGCAGTCCCTTGGTAAATTCCCTCTGGAACTCAATTCCACATCTATCTGGTGTTCACCAGGAACCTCTGGGTTGGTAGTAGGGATATAGAAAGGAAGACATCTTTAGTAGAGAGGCAGCCCCTTGGTAAATTCCACGGGAATAAGCAGTCTTGCTCTTCCTCCTACTCCCAAGGGTGACCAACCCATGGCTGGTAGGTCACATGCAGATTTGTTGAGGACTGCTTTGCTTACCTGTGGTGTCAGATATTGAGACAGTATTCTTTTGCTCATTGCCTTTTGTTAGTGCTCATGTATTTAATGTGTGAATCAAGACAATGCTTCTTTCAATGTGTAGCAGAAAAGGAAAAAAGTTTGTACACCTTTGCTTTATCCTCCCTGAACAATCCACCAACTCACCTTCTATTTATTCAGCCAGGAACTCTCCACTCACCCTTTGGTCCTGGTCACCTCACATGCATGTATTCATCCTCCAGGTATCTCCTCAAATGTACCTTCCTTGGCAAAGCTTTTCCAGGACCCCCAGACCAGCCCAATTCCCTACACGCAGAGTCATCTGTAGCTGAGCACCTGGGTGGTGATTCTACTCCATCTGTTTCCTGGGTAGACTACAGGCTCCTGAGGAAATGGGCTGTGGTATCTCTTTGCCTCATCATTAGAGCCCAGATCCCAGGGCATCCCCCATACAAGAGTGTTACCAGTTGTGTGTCAGGTGTGGGGTCCAAGATTTCTCTCTCTCTTGGTATAAGACAGTCTTATTCTCAGCTTTCTCTTGGTCTTTTTTTTTTTTTTGCTTTTGTCATCTTGCTACTCTCCACCAGGGTGTATTTATCTGATTCTCAGAATGCTGCCCACTGACTTAATATATTTACTAAAGTTCTCCCCCTCCCTATGCTATCTCTCCTCCTAGAAGTTGGGGGGAGTGAAGGGGCAGGATGGGAAGCCATTGGGAGGAGCGGTGGACTTCATGGGTGACTACATGGGAAGGGAGACCTCTGGGGACTGGGAAGCCTGTCTTAGGTGTTTCTCAGCAGAGTTATTCCTGATCTTCAGAATATATAAAATGACTTTTTCTTACAATTCTCCCAGTGATGGTACATAAATAATAGCAGTCAAGACGTACAAGAGAAAAGTTAATTCTTTATATACAATTAATACCTCAAGGCATTAGGACTTGACCCACTTGCAGAAGCCAGCCAGACATCTAGGGAATGATGTCTGCTCTGTGCTGGGGCACGTGGTCGGACCCTGGTGTACTGATGGGGAAGTTAAGCCTCAGGTTTCCTGTTCTGCATAAGTGCCTCAAACCTTGGTTCACTTTCCAATCTAGTCAGTACCAACAACACAAATGACTTCTGATGAAATACACCCAGGAAACTAATAAAACTCCGGTTTTTTTTTTTTTTTTTTTTAGACAATGGACATCAATTTCCCTTTATCTTTAAACAAGGAGTTCTCTGTCAGGGAAATTCCTACTAGATCCCCATGGAGGAAGAGTGCATAGCAAAACTGTGTAAAGAATCACTAAGCTTGCAGCTCACCTGAGGCATGGCTCCGGCACCAAGGAGGCCTTGTGGGCGAAAAGTTGGCAAAGGCAGGGGCACAGCTGACGCTGGCCCACAGGCGTCTGAAGAGAGCCCCCCACACACTCTCTTAGCCACCCACCACCATCTGGTGCTCCACATAGAACTCTCGACCACACTTGCCTGTGGGTGCTGGCATTGCCATGAGCTGCCTCTGACTATGTGCCCACCCAGTCTCCCCACACGGAGACTCTCCAACCAAGGGGACCCTACCAGAGAGAGTGACAGGAAACATTAGTGTGAAGACTGGAAGGTCATACTGTTGGGGAAAAATCATGCAGACACTACTCCCAGAATAGGGAATTAATTACAACCCAGGAAATACCCTCATCTGGCCAAATGCCATGATGAACATGACCTCAGACTTCAACTACGTCAATACTATAACTTCCCAAGTGGGAAAACATGGGCCCTGAAAGACCACTGAGTCAGAAAAGACCAAAAAGAAGAATCAGAAACTTTGTCCTTAGTTTAACACACCTGACTGGCCACCAGAATTGGATGACATTAAAACCCATACATTGCTGGACTTTCCATTCTAGAGCTACCTAAGGTAGGGATGGAACGCTGTTACTACACATCTCTTAATATGCCCAGGTAATTGGTCAAATGGAAATACTCCCCCAGACTGTCCTCATGTCAGCTGTTATTTGTGTCCATAGAGGATGCAAGTAAGGTAAGCAACCTCTCCATCTTCTGGAAGCTTACATGTAAGCTGAGGAGATTAGGCAGAGAGGAAGGAGAGCAGTCTTGTGCCAACATAGAGTTGTGGGTAATGACTGGGTTCAGTAGGAACTGCAGGAGTAGCAACCAGTGCAAGTCCAATGAGCAGACGAGGGGCGCTCTGGGTTTCAAGGATTGGTGTCTGAATCATTTAAGATGAAACAGGGGAAGGAGGGAAGTGTCTGCAGACTCCCTGTGCACCATTCTGTTCTCCATGCCTCTGCCACCATCTCCATTCTGATGCTTGAAATTCTCTGTTTTGGTTTTAGGTTTAGGTTCCTAACTGGTGTCCCAGCCTCGAGTATCACCCTTCTCCAGCCTGTCCTCCATATTGTTGCTAGAGAAATTTTTCATAAGTACAAAGCTATTGTGGTCCTTCTTTACCTAAAACTTTTCCATATTCCCTCCCACTTATAATTGACAGACTAAAATATTTATAAATGCTTTCAAATGAAGCCAGGAGTTCAAGAGAAGCCTAGGGAATATAGTAAGACCTCCCCCCATCTCTACCAAAACTACTACTAATAAAAATTAGCTAAGCACGGTGGTGCACTCCTGTTGTCCTAGCTACTTCGGAGAGTGAGGCAAGAAGGGTATTTGAGTCCAGAAATTTAAGGTTACAGTGAGCTAGGATTGTAGCACTCCAGTCTGCGTAACAGAATGAGACCCTTCTTAAAAAATAGGAAGAAAGTAAATGCGTTTAGGACCCTTCTCAATCTGGTTTTGGTTATTTCTTCAGCTTTATTTTCATTGCCGTCCCTATATACCTTAAATTCTATGTGAAAAAAATATTTTCTCTTTCTCAGTAATATTTTGATGTTTTTGCATATATTTTTCATAGGGAATGTGCCTATCACTACCTCCATCCTCCGTTTTCAATTTTTACATAGACAACAGACATATATCCTTCAAGTTCCAGTTGAAATGTCATCTCTTAATATTAATAGTACTCGATCCCAGAGATATTTTCATTTTTAGTAGGAAGGAAAGTTGAGGAATTCCAGGCTGAACTAAGCCTGGGATTCCAGGCATCAAACAGTAATAAGAAGGACACTGGTGGGCATTGAAGCCACTGAAATTGCAGCTTCTAATCAGTTGCCTTTTTTGCCAAGAAGTAATAAAGTCAAAATCAAATGGAGAAAGATATGAATGTCAGGGCATGAAACAACTTCCAATGCATTTTACCTGGAACAATGGCAAACACCTTGTATGATTGGTGAAGATACAGATATTGACACTGTTGGGCTTGAGATTCAAATCCAGATTCAATTTTTGAACTCATTTATGGAAATAGGTAAGCTGGAAAATGCAATTACTATTTGTAAATCATTTTGCTATAACCTTCTCCTCCAATATCGTTAAACAGCAAAATGCAACTGATGCTATGTTCACTACAAGCAGAAGAAAGTAAATTGTTGTGGCAACATGCATCATTCAAGGGATCTGATTTTCTCCAAAATAGTCCTTGGTATTAAACAATCTTTTACTTCTAAAAGAGATTCTCATTGATATGTATGAGCTAAGCACTCTATTATTTATGGTTAAGTGCAAATTGATACATTTAAGAAAGATGCAAAATTAAGGGGCATGTGTATTAAAAGACCTAACATGGTAATTATGCATCCTGTCTGCATAATTTATAAACAGTGACATTGCAATATGTTTTAATAAACTAAGGTGTGACTTTAGAATGCAAGAATGCATTGCTTTCAAAAGGACTGCATGTGATGTTATAATAAGCAGGGTCACTCTGCAAGGTATTCAGTGGCTGTGAAAAATGTTTCAATGAAACAATGGAACCAATGTTATCCTTGTGGTTATAAAGCAGAGCTATTCTAATAGAACTTTCTTTTCATTTTTTTTCTGATATAGGGCTTAATAGTATTTATTTATTATTATTATTATTATTTTTTTGTAGAGACAGAGTCTTACTTCATCTCCCTTTTGTAGAGTGCTGTGGCATCACAGCTCACAGCAACCTCCAACTCCTGGGCTTAGGTGATTTTCTTGCCTCAGCCTCCCGAGTAGCTGGGACTACAGGCACCTGCCACAACGCCCAGCTATTTTTTTGTTGCAGTTTGGCCAGGGCCAGGTTTGAACCCGTCACCCTTAGTATATGGGGCTGGCACCCTACCCACTGAGCCACAGGTGCTGCCCTATTTTTTTTTAATTAAAAAAAAATTATTTCAGATTAATATGAAGGCACAAATGATTAGGTTACATTGTTTGTGTTTATTAGGTAAAGTTCAAGTTATAGTTGAGCCCTTCACCCAGTGGGTATGCTATGTACTCTTACATTGTGCCCATTAGGGAAGAGCTTCCCTTCCTCCCCCTCCCTCCCCTTTCTCTTCTCCACCATTCACTTAAATTTAATTGTGTTTTTCTCTTGTATAGGCATATAGTTGTTTATCTATTGGTTTCACATTAGTATTGAGTATATTGGATACTTGTTTTTCTATTCTCATGATACTTTGCTAAGAAAAACAACTCTATCCAGGTAAATACAAAAGACCTAAAGTCTCCATCTTTTTTTATGACTGAACAGTGTTACATTGTATACATGTACCACAGTTTATTAATCCATTCATGTGTTGATGGCCACTTGGGTTGATTCCACATCTTGGCAATTGTGAATTGAGCTTCAGTGAACATTCTAGTGCAAACAACCTTATGGCAAAAATGATTTTTTCCTTCTGGGTAGAGGCCTAGTAATGGGATTGTGGTATCAGATGGAAAGTTTACATAATCAAACTAAAAAGTTTCTGCACAGCTAAGAATACAACACTAAAGCATACAGACAAAATTTCAGAATGGGAGAAGAAATTTTCATGCTACAAATCTGACAAAGGGCTGATAACCAGAATACTTTAGCTAATCAATAAGATCAAACAATTCCCTTTATAAATGGGCAAGAGAGATGAACAGAACTTTCTCTGAAGAAAACAGACAATTGGCCAACAAACACATAAAAAAAATTGTTCATGTCCCTCATCATCAAAGAAATGCAAAACAAAGCCACACTGAAATATCGCCTAACACCAGAATGGCCCACATCACAAAAAATGGTCCACATCACAAAGTCTCAAAGATGCAGATGCTGGTGTGCATGTTGAGAGAAGGGAACACTCTTACACCACTGGTGGGACGGCAAACTAGTATAGCCTCTATGGAAAGAAGTATGGACTACAAACTAGTACAGCCTCTATGGAAAGACGTATGGAGAATCCTTAAAGAGGTAATAGAACTTTCTATGATAATAAAAAGTTTTATATTTATACAGTGCAATATGGCATTGATTAACACATGTGACTATCAAACGTGGCTAGAGAGAATAAGGACCTGAATTTTAAATGTTGTTTAATTTACATTATGATTTTTTTTTTTTTTTGAGACAAGGTCTCAGTCTGTTGCCTAGGCTCACCTCAAACTAATTTCTAAACTCAAAAGATCCTCCTGCCTCAGCCTCCTAAGCAGCTGGGACTATAAGTGGATATTCCCTACCCTGGATTAAACTAAAGATTTAAATTTAATCTCACGTACCAAAGACTGAAATTTAGGCTTAGCTTTCCTTTATTTTTATTTACTTACTTAGTTATATTTTTGAGAGAAAGTCTTGCTCTGTTGCCCTGGGTAGAGTGCTAGAGCATCATAGCTCACAGCAACTTCAATCTCTTGGGCTCCAGCAATCCTCTGGCCTCAGCCTCCCAAGTAGTTGGGACTACAGATTCCTGCTACCACAGCCAGCTAATTTTTCTCCTTTTAGAAGACATGGGGGTCTCACTCTTTTTCAGGCTGGTCTTGAACTCCTGAACTCAAGAAATCCACCCGCCTCAGCTTCCTAGAATGCTAGAATTATAGGGGTGAGCCACTGCACCTGTCCATAGGCTCAGGTTTAATATGAATTTCACTACAAAAAAAAATCTCCTAATCTTTTCAGTCCTTAATTTTCTCATGTGAAGAATAGTTTTAACAAAATATTATCTAACATTCTGTGGATTTATAGATTTTTAATTCTTCCCATTCCCCCAAACCCACTAATACATCAAGTGAAAGAGAAAACAAATTAAAATCAATAAGGACATCTTTCTAGGACCAAGAACCTGATTGGACAATTATATTATCACCTCTCCCTGTTCCACCATGGCCCTAGAGAACACCCAGTTAAAAGAGTGTTCTGAAATTAGTCTAAGGAAATTGAAATTCCATTTCTGAGGGTTGGGTTATATAGTCCCTGTCTGGCACATGGCACATTGGAATTTGCATTAGGCATTATTATTATCATTTTTAATTTTTTCCATATTACCGTTGACAGCATAGACAGCATTTATCTCAACCATTTGAAAATTTTATAGAGCAACCTGATTTTTAGTTCTTAAGAAACTTCTGGAGGCTTGAGCTGAGGACATATTGATAATTAATAGGCATAATACAGAAGGCAGACAGGAAGAAAGCAGGGACGGCAATGACCTTCCTATCTGGTTGACTGAGAGGCTGCTAGGTCCCCAGGATCTGTCTGCATGGGTGACCTGAGAAGGGTGCTGGATGACACTGTAGCTAGTGTCTCACTGTGCTGCACAGCCACATGGGGAATCCTTAGAGAAAGTTAGCACTGAAAGAAGCAGGGCCAGAGACAAACTCCTAGCAGTTCCATTTTAAAAAGTTCCCATAAGGAAATAAATTCAAAATTTTCACAGATGTATGTATAAAGTTGTATCTGTCACACAAGCATCGTTACAGTAATGAAATCCTGGAAACCGTCCATATGCTTAACAAGAGGGAATTGGTCAGTGGTCAGTCCATCCAAAACAACACTGCAGCCAATAAAACTCATATCCAGAAAGAATGAAGAAATGGGATGTTTTCAAAATTTACTGTCTAGTTAGTTTAAAATAAGTGGGAATAGGTATTGAGAGATAGGAGGGATATACAAGGCCTGATAACTAAGTCACAAACTCATCCTAAAATAAAGTATTACTTCCCTCAGTGCTGAGTCTCAGCCAGGTCAGCAGGTGGCCAAGGGAGGACCTCAAAGGTGACCCTAGGAAGCCATGCACCGATG